>CM068766.1:8692008-8728980 GCA_035084275.1 Hydrolagus colliei | reverse complement strand
TAGCCCCCCCTGCCCCCCCTCCCGAGCCCCCCCTGCCCCCCCCTCCCGAGCCCCCCCTGCCCCCCCCTCCCGAGCCCCCCCTGCCCCCCCCTCCCGAGCCCCCCCTGCCCCCCCCTCCCGAGCCCCCCCTGCCCCCCCCTCCCGAGCCCCCCCTGCCCCCCCCCCCCTCCCGAGCCCCCCTGCCCCCCCCCCCCTCCCGAGCCCCCCCTGCCCCCCCCCCCCCTCCCGAGCCCCCCCTGCCCCCCCCCCCCCCTCCCGAGCCCCCCCTGCCCCCCCCCCCCCCCTCCCGAGCCCCCCCTGCCCCCCCCCCCCTCCCGAGCCCCCCCTGCCCCCCCCCCCTCCCGAGCCCCCCCTGCCCCCCCCCCCTCCCGAGCCCCCCCCCCCCTCCCGAGCCCCCCCTGCCCCCCCCCCCCTCCCGAGCCCCCCCCCCCCTCCCGAGCCCCCCCCCCCCTCCCGAGCCCCCCCTGCCCCCCCCCCCTCCCGAGCCCCCCCTGCCTCCCCCCCCCTCCCGAGCCCCCCCTGCCTCCACCCACCGAGCCTGGCCCACCCACCCCCGAGCCTCCCCCCCCTAATCCTGGCCCACCCTCCCTCTCCTCTCTATCCCCCCTCCTATTCCCCTCCCATTCCCCTCCCTCTCCTCTCTCCCCCCTCCTATTCCCCCCACTCCACCTCATTCCCGCTCTCCTCCAGTTTCTGTGTAAAAGAAGAAACTTTCATTCGTTGTTTTGCAGAGAATGACTGATAAGTGTTTCAGGAAGTGTATTGGCAAACCTGGGAGCTCACTGGACAACTCAGAGCAGGTAAACTTCTCTACTCTTGCTATATTTCACACCAGAATCTGGAGAATTGTTTTTTTTAATGACAGACATTTCATGGAAGTTCATTATTTTGATTTGACTTTGAATTATGGAAACAGTTAATTATATGGTCTTGAGCTGCCCTGCACAGCCATATCATGGAGTCCTGCAGCTCAGTGGTTAGAGCATTCACCTTTCAAGCGAGAGACCTGGGTTCAATTCCAGCCAGATCAAAACCATGGGCAAGTTTCCTTACTCCACACACCTGATAATAATCCCTCAAAACAATAATAAAATGGTCACTTTGACCCACGACTGTTTGTGGGACACTACTGTGCGCAAGTGGCTGCCGCATTTCGCCCACAAATATACCATCAATTCACTTTACAGTATATTCTGTGAAGCGCTTTGAGGCTTCTAGAAGACATGAAAAGAGCTATATCAAATACAAGGATTATTATTATTATATCCTTTAATCCTCATCACTTAGACCAGTCACTACCTCATGTCATTCTGTTTTTCATTGGGATCAGGAGTTGCAATGCAGGAAGAGTTTTCCCTCCCCCCACGACCGTCCATCTTCCCCTATGGTTTGGTTAGGACTCAGCTGTTGTACTGTGTCCAATTCTGGTCACCACACTATAGAAAGGATGTTACGGCATTGGAAAGGGTGCAAAGAAGGTTTACTAGAATGGTACCAGGATTGAGGGACTTCAGTTATGGGGAAAGGCTAGACAGGCTAGGTTTATTCTCTTTGGAACAGAGAAGGTTGAGAGGAGACCTAATAGGTTTATAAAATCATGAGGGGATTCGACAGGGTGAATAAGGAAAAACTTTTTCCACTGGTGGGTGAATCTGTGACTCGTCACAGATTTAAAATAGTTTCAAAACGAAGCAGAGGGGAGCTGAGGAGAAATGTTTTCACTCAGCGGGTTGTTCGAATCTGGAATGCATTGCCTGAAAAGGTGGTGGAGGCCGGTTCGATAACAGCTTTTAAAAGAGAATTAGATCTTTGTTTTGGGAGAACAGGTCTGTTAGGTTATGGGGAGAGAGCTGGGCAGTGGGATTGAGTTGCTCTTTTCAAAGAGCCGGCACAGACTAGATGGGCCGAATGGCCTCCTTTTGTGCCGTGATTCTATGATTGTATGTTGGAGTGTCAGAGGCCAAATAGTGCTTGTCCCAGAGTGTTGTGGGACTGAAATAATGCCATTCATATTGCACATCAAGGGGGGCAGCTTTACACAACTGGCTGGCACTCAAGCTGGGAGAAGGGGGAGGGAGGCTGACCAAAAATGCGGTTGAAGAGATCTTGATGCAGGTTAACCACGGTCTCATACGACTGGCCACCAATACTCTCACACATATTCATCACATCCAGGCTCGACAACACAAACACACAGACTTGTTTGGCCTCCCTCCTCAGGCTGCAGATCATCCATGTCCTCTCCTCACCAGGCTCTTTTCACCGCCATCCTTTCCCAGCTCCATCGTCTCCCTGTCACCAGCCTTCCCGCGTGGGGCCTCCTTCAGTAGCCTCCGGCCTGCTTCACGTACCCCTCCTCACACACCCCACCATTGGCAGGCGGGCGGAACTTCAGCCACTCTGCAGTCACCTCCTGGTTCTCCATCCCCTCACACATCCCTGTGTGCAGCCCATGGGAAGAGCGAATGGCAGAAGCGGGCACTGTTTTGGTGTCACTCCTATTCAGGTTTCATATGCTGCACAGTGACTGGTCACTCACAGGAAGTCAATCAGTCACTGGTTCCATACAATCTTTCAATATCTTTCAGAAATGTGTGGCCATGTGTATGGACCGATACATGGACGCTTGGAACATCGTATCAAAGACGTACAACTCTAGGCTACAGAGGGAGCGAGCGCGCATGTGACGGCAGAGCCACTGCTATACTGACTGCTCTGTACCGCTCTCTGTGGGAAGGAGGCTGCTGTCAAACTGGGAGAATGTAAAACAGAAATGCTGTCAAATCTCAGAGAAAAAGCTGTTACCCTATGGCTTGTAACAAAATTATAATCCGTGATTTTATTATAATAAAACATACAGAATATTGAGGAATTTTAATTGAACTTAATCTCCTGCTGATTTATATCGAGGATTGTGTTTGTTTTTTTAGTTAAGCATGGTAACCCTGTAGTGTAATGGCTGGAGCACTCGTCCCGCAAGCAAGAGATCCGGGTTTGATTTCCAGCAGGGAAAAACATTGTGTTTCCGTGCGCCTCTTTACCTTGCAGTACGTAAAAACCCAGTTGTTAATCTGAACGCGCTCTGATACACCGTCCAGAGTGGAGGGCGCTATATAAATCAAAGTTGTTGCTGTTGTTAATCAATTGGCGGTAATAATCCCTTCAGAAAGAAATAATAATTTGTTCCTCAATCCACAATTGCTTGTGGGACATTGCTATGCGCAATTGGCTGCTACAGTGTCAGCAAAAGGCAATGCTGAATTATTTTATGAACAACATTTGGTGTACAAAAGGCAGGTTGTCTTTAGCAGTGGCCAGCTCACAGCTTGCAAAAAATTTAAAATATTTTGATTTCTGCAAAAAAAACGGAATCTGCATAAATTTAAATCATAAGGTTATGGGTACAAGCCTTTGTCAGGACTTGTGTGTTTAGGCTGACACAATAGGTTGTAATTTGCTTACAAATACTCTCACTGATTTTTATTGCAATTCCCTGCAGTGTTTCTGAGATGTTTAACAACCTTGTGATAAATGGAAGAATACCGTATATCTCCGCATATAAGGCGCACTTTTTTTCAGGTCGGAAGATCTCGAAAGTTGGGGGTGCGCCCTATACGCAGATACAAGCAATTTTGAGCCTCGGAAATACAGTAAACAGGGGGGGCGGCCGGCGCACTGTCAGCCGGGGTTTGGTCAGTGTCCGGCGGGGGTTGGGGGGAGCGGGTGACGGGGCTTCGGCCTCGGCCGCCCGGGCAGCGGCAGCAGCAGCGGACTTCAGTGCTGTGCTTACCTTCTGCCGAACCCAGTCTGCCTTCACTCCCTGTCGCTCTCTCTCCCTCCCTCCCTCCCTGCCTGCTTCTCTCTCTCCCTCCCTCCCTGCGTGCCGGCCTGCCTCTCTCCCTCTCTCTCTCCCAGGCTGCCTGCCTGCCTCTCTCCCTCTCTCTCTCCCTCTCTCCCTCCCTGCCTGCGTGCCTGCCTGCCTCTCTCCCTCTCTCTCTCCCTCTCTCCCTCCCTGCCTGCGTGCCGGCCTGCCGCTCTCCCTCTCTCTCTCCCAGGCTGCCTGCCTGCCTCTCTCCCTCTCTCTCTCCCGGGCTGCCGACCTGCCCGCTGCTCTCCCTCTCTCTCCCGGCCTGCCTCTCTCCCTCTCTCTCTCCCGGGCTGCCGGCCTGCCTCTCTCCCTCTCTCTCTCCCGGGCTGCCTGCCTGCCTCTCTCCCTCTCTCTCTCCCGGGCTGCCGACCTGCCCGCTGCTCTCCCTCTCTCTCCCGGGCTGCCGGCCTGCCTCTCTCCCTCTCTCTCTCCCGGGCTGCCGGCCTGCCTCTCTCCCTCTCTCTCTCCCGGGCTGCCGGCCTGCCTCTCTCCCTCTCTCTCTCCCGGGCTGCCGCTCTCCCTCTCTCTCCCGGGCTGCCGACCTGCTGCCTCTCTCCCTCTCCCAGGCTGCCGACCTGCCGCTCTCCCTCCCTGCCTGCGTGCCTGCCTGCTTCTCTCTCTCCCAGGCTGCCGCTCTCCCTCCCTCCCTGCCTCTCTCCCTCCCTGCCTGTCTCTCCTCCCTTCTGCCGGCAATATCATTGAGAATGCTTCCGGTTTTTTTCACCAAGAAAAGGTCAAAAATGGGGGGTACGCCTTATACGCGGGTGCGCCCTATACGCGGAGATATACGGTACTTATTATGTTTGAGTACAATTTAGAGTTTGCTGTAAGTTGCAGGCCTAGGTATGTCTGGCGTAATAGCATGTCCATGTCCCACACATTGCTTTGTGGAGTCTTTATTTCTAGACAGAGGGTGCAGATGTTTGTAAAATGCTGGTCTTAAAGAGGGAGTAATATTGGCATAAAGTTGCCTTTCAGTCTGTGATGGGAAGCCTCAAGTCTTCCTGTGATACACAAAATATTGAAAGTGATCACTGGGTGGCAGAAGTAGATAACCATTGCTCATCTGAAATGAGCACAAGTCATTTTGGGAACAATTGATTGAATTTCAGAGGTGGGGGGGTGGGCGTGAAGTAGCAGGTGATGAGAGGTTGATACCAGTTAAATAGGAGCCAGGAGGTGGATCTGGGAGGTAAAGAGAGGGGTGGGGTTTGAGTTGAGGGAGCAGGTAGTGGGCTTCATTTTTGAGAAGATTGAGGTGAGGGAAGAGGGGGAGACAGGGTTGAAGGTATGTAGGGAGGGTAGGGGACTGGGTGAGTGGGAGGTGAGTAGAGGCTAACAGTAGACGGCAGAGAGGTAGCTGAGTGAATCCGTTCAATTTGGACTTGAGGGAGTCTAACATCTTCTATCAGTTCAAATTGGAGAAGATGGACAAAGCATGGGAAGGTGAAAGGACGTGGTTAGTGATGGAAAAGCAGAGCCTGGGGTTATTCTTGGCTACCAAGTTTATCTTGGAGAAGGATGCTTTAATGTTTAATGCAGAGAAGTGTGAGGTGATGCATTTTGGGAGAAGAAATGAAGGGAGGCAATATAGGCTAGATAGTACAATTTTAAATGGTGTGAAGGAACAGAGAGACCTGGGGATTTGTGTTAGTGACTCGTTGAAGGTGGCAGGACAGGTAGACAAGGCTGTTAAGAAGGCATATGGGATACTAGGCTTTATAAATAGGGGTATAGAGTACAAAAGTCAGGAAGTGCTGACTAACTTAACCTCTATAGGACTTTGGTGAGGCCTCAGCTGGAATACTGTGTTCAATTCTGGTCACCACACTACAGAAAGGATGTGAAGACATTGGAAAGGGTACAAAGAAGATTTACTAGGATGGTGCCAGGATTGAGGGACTTCAGCTATGAGGAGAGGCTAGATAAGCTAGGGTTATTCTCTCTGGAGCAGAGAAGATTGAGGGGAGACCTAATAGAGGTTTATAAGATCATGAGGGGTTTCGACAGGGCAAATAGAGAAAAACTATTTCCACTCGTGGGTGAATCTGTGACTCGTGGTCACAGATTTAAAATAGTTTCAAGGCGCAGTAGAGGGGAGCTGAGGAGAAATTTTTTCACTCAGCGAGTTGTTCGAATCTGGAATGCATTGCCTGAAAAGGTGGTGGAGGCTGATTCGATAACAACTTTTAAAAGGGAATTAGATCTTTATTTAGGGAGAACGGGTCTATTAGGCTATGGGGAGCGGGCAGGGCAATGGGATTGAATCGCTCTTTTCAAAGAGCCGGCACAGACTAGATGGGCCGAATGGCCTCCTTTTGTGCCGTAAAATTCTATGATTCTATGATTTGGCAGTGGTGAGGGCAGAGCGTTAGGCCTGGATATGGTCTAGCCAGATGTGCCATTGGACTGTCAGGTTTGATTTGGTCCAGGTGCGTTTGGCAGCACACATTTATGCCTAGAGGGATCGCATTTGGCTGGTGTACCGGGGGGTTTACAAGAGTAGGAGGTGGTTTGGGAGATGAGGGGAGCAAGGGCATCAATGGTGGAGAGGGATTTGTGGGTTAAAGAGATTGAGGAAGGTGGGTATGTGGAATAGGGCCATAGGGGCAGGATTTCAGATGATTCCAGGGCAGTGAAGATTGAGTGGGGGGTGGGGAAGAGAGAGGAGATATTTTTTCAAGGGTGATAGGAGGTAGAGGTGGGTTGAGTGGGGATAAGGAAGGAGAGGCTGACCTCCGGGGTCAGGGACCAATGGGCCTCACGGTGGGGGCAATTTGCTGCTTCAAAACACATGTTAATTCTGCTTCAATGTATTGGAAAGAGGCCAAATAATCCCTGATTGACATTCAGTGTGGAACTATCTCAAAACCAAAACATGCAGAAATGTTTGAATATTTTCACCTTTCTGAAATCTCAGCAGCGTGGCTGCTGTTGGGACAGCCAAGTGTCTGCTAGTGGGCAACAGAGGATTCACAGCCTGGAGCAAAGGGAGGCTTTGTGAAGGTCAAGCAGGGATAGGAGGTCTGGAGGGAGATGGGAAAGAAGACTTGAGTGGGAGCAGTGGAGGGTAGAGGACAGGACTGGGAGCATTTTGCAGGAAGCAGCTTGGGTTGGGACGGCACACAAAACTAAGAGTGAGGGGGGAGGGAGGAGTGTTGGCATGGATCCTGGGGATGGACAGTGTAGAACACAGGCCCTGAATCTACACGTGTGTCCATGCTCTCAAACTAAGGTAACACCTTCCGGCAGTTATCACTCCAAGCCTGTTTCTGCAACTACCTGACAGACGACCTCAGTGCGGTGGGAGGAGCTTTACAGTTCAGCTTGTGTTACATGCCAGCCACCTTCATGTTCTCCAGGTTCAATGCCATGTACTAGGCTTACTCAGCACCCACTGCTTAATCCATGTCCTCACGCAAGGGCAAACAGACGTGTGCCGTGAAGCCACTCTGCCTCCAAGATGCTCAGTGACAGGCTGGAGTCCCGCAGCCGCTTCCCACAAATCTATCTTGGTGCTGGATTTCATAAACTGTTTGGAGGAAGCCTCCCAATTGTAGCCACAAGAACTCAGATTCATAAAGAACTGTTTGCACACAGATCTTCTGTGACATATGCTTTACCTGTGTTGGGACCTGCTGCCCTTGAAGAGACGATTACAACCAAGCGTTTCCTCTTCCCTATATTTGATTCTTGCTTTGAAAATAAGCTATTGTGTAGCACTTTGGGGCATCTCACATTATGAGGAACTACACCAAATAGCAGAATTATTGTACGATCTGTATACTAATTAACTACACAATCTGCACATCACTGCACCAGAGTTCAGGCTGTACAGTGGGTTCCTTGCCATAAAGGAGATCCTATACCCTGGCTTTAGGATGGTGCATTCAATGTCGCGCCCTCCCCCACCCCAATAAGTGCAGACTTTTTTTTAAAAAAGAATAGGTTTATATCAAATCAGAATCGCTGAAGAGAATAAACTTCTTGCATTAGATTGAGTTTCAGTAAACACAAGAAAAGACTCTGTCCATACAGGAACCCGCAACATTTATAAATTACAAAACCAGCTGGAATAAAGTATTTATATACAAAAAGCAACAACAAGAAAACAATATTAAGAATTAAGAAAATTTCTGATAGACCAAAGTTTGGAATAAAATAAAATTCACATAAGTCTTATTTTCATAATTCAGAAAATTGCTCAAGTCATACATTCACCCGAGTCCCAATCAGGTTCCTATTAAAACTACTTCGATTTCTCTGTACTAGTTGTATTAATTATCTCCTAACTCATAACACCACTTCCCTATCCTCCATTATTCCTGCATTTACCCACTACCTTGAATTGCGAGAAACATAGCCTTGACAAGGCCACGCACAAACACACCAGCTGCAATGAATTACATATGCATATTATAGATTGATTATATACAATTTATAAAAATTTGCCTGCAACTCAGGCAAGTCAAATTAAATGTTACGACACTGATATGATTTATGTGAGTTTTACTGCAGTCATGAAACCAAGTCAATATGACTTGTAGAAGTTCCTGGAGTAACAACAACAAATTACATATATATATACACAGTGCCTTTCATGTTAGGGGGACATTCTGAAGCAGGGGCTGAACTTGACAAACAATACCTCAAGACAACTCAAACCTGGGTTGTTATCTGAAGTTCAGAGAACTTTATCAACTTCTACAGAAGTGAGTGCTGGTGTTCCACTTGGTTTGAGTTTTGCAATAACTGAGCTCAATTTGCTGCTTCAAAACACTTGTTAATTCTGCTGCAATGTATTGAAAAGAGGCCAAATAATCCCTGATGCGACACTCAGTGTGGAACTATCTCAAAACGAAAACATGCAGAAATGTTTGAACATTTTCACCTTTCTGAAATCTCAGCCGTCAAACCCTTTTGAAATCCTATCTTAACATTTAAATGTAAAACATTGGAATTCTTATACAGGTATCCCCGATTTACGACACTTCTATTTACATCAATTCGATTTAACAAACATAATTTTTTAACACCTTCTTAATCAATATACATTTGGTTTTCTTTTAACGACCCCAAAATTTGGCGCTTTTTTTTGCGCATGCATGGTACATAGTGTGTTTCACGGTAAAATCGCAGTCGTATACTGTATCCAAGCGTTTCAACTGGCCAATAGTATGTCGCTACATCAGTGGTTCACAACTTTTTTTTGGCTGCGACCCAAATTAGCTTCCCACCACTAGTGGGAGTTATCTTGATTGATGCTCAGCTTGTGGACTCATCTCTTTTGGACGCTCTTTATGCGAATTGGTCGGTGGTGTCACTTTTTTTAAAAAAACTTTTTTTAAAAAAAATTACGCGGTAAAAGCTGTTTTCTAGGGTTTTAAAAGCCAGCTTCTTTTGAAGTGACACCACGTAATTTCAAGCGATTTATAGCCTCTGCTGCATTTCTACAATGTCAGAAGAGTGAAATGAGCAGCAGTAATACTGCTAGTGGTAAAAAAAAGTAATTACCGTAAGTACCCGCGTATAAGGCACACCCCCCACATTTGACCTTTTCTCGGCAAAAAAAAGGAAGCATTTTTGATGATATTGCCGTTGGAAAAAAAAATTCCGCCAGAAAAAAACATCCATCGGCGGTGCAGCCCAGCATTACCGTGAAGTAAGAATTACCGGACATCAAAGGTGAGTAGCGCCTGGTCTGCGTTGCCGATCCTGGAGAGCGGGTAGTCGTACTGGCGGCGCAGTTTGATGACGTACCTCTGGGGGCTGGTCGTCTTTTCCTTGTATCTGCGTATAGGACGCACCCCCAACTTTCAAGATTTTTCCGACGTGAAGAAAAGTGCGCCTTATACGCAGAGATTTATGGTAATTTAGATAGTAAATCTTGCCTATGTGT
Source organism: Hydrolagus colliei (assembly GCA_035084275.1). NCBI lineage: Eukaryota > Metazoa > Chordata > Chondrichthyes > Chimaeriformes > Chimaeridae > Hydrolagus > Hydrolagus colliei. The sequence continues at coordinate 8,719,213 of CM068766.1, read as the reverse complement.
GTTATTTTGTGCGTTATTTAGTGGGTTCAAGGTCTAAAAATTTTGTGAAACGAACGCATCTCGGGTTATATAATGGGACCGCATTTCAATTTATGATGTTTTGATTTGCGTGACATTTTTTAGGAATGCGACCCTGTTGTAAATCAGGGGATACCTGTACTCAGCTTAAACTGAAGTTGGAAGCCAGTTTCTTTTTCAGAACAGTTTTCAAATGAAAATCAACTTGAGGAATTTGCAAAAATAGCCAATATGGAAATTTAGTCATTCCTCCTATCAGACATGGACTCTAGTAAAAAGCCAGCAAGCAATTTAAAAGTCTAATGTGGATTTGTAAAGCACTTTTTATGTTGGATGTCTAAAAGCAATTCACAAGATTTACTGTAAAGTATAAAGTGAAGAGAATGTGCATTAGCCAATTTGCATAAAGCATAAACTGGTGAATGACCACTTTTCTTGGGGGTGGAGGGGAAGAATTGTTGGCCAGGATACTGGGGAAACTCTCTTTACTTTGGGTAGAGCCATGGTATCTTTTAGCCAGTTTCACAGAAATTAAAAATAGATTTTCAAAGCGCAAGAACATTCTGCACAGCCTTAAATGTTAAGGCAGGGATTCACAGGCTGGAATTTCAGGTCTCCTGCTTCTGAAGTTGCTTATTTTCCCCCAGAAACGGATGGATTTTCCTCCTTGGGGCAGAACATGCCGTGGGTTTAAACAGTGTAACCTTTGGCTCCTGCACCCAACAGCTCCCAGTCCACTTCTCAGTCGATTACAAACTGCATTTATACGATGTTACAAACCAGGGATCATTCTCCAGTGAATGAAATGATTAGATTGCAGTGAAGGCCAGTTATCTGGAGAATCAGCAGGATCAATATCAGTGGCAACTTGTCCTTTGGAAAAGTTTTCAGAGCTTCTGTCGTTAGTACATTGACATTGCATGATGAAGGCACTGATAGTGTAATTGAATTGCATTGGTTTTGTTGCATTAAAGCTGATTGCCTGACTGGGGCCTGAAGTCATTACTCCCAAGTGGGAGCACTCCGGCTGCCATGCTCAGTAATGTCTCTCTCCCACCAGAATCCAGTCCTGCTCTTTACACACTGAGCTTTGTTGGACGAATCATCATTGTTGTAGCTTTCAGGGAGTAATTTCTACCTTTCCAGGGCTTCCAGAATATTCCTTGTTTCCTCTCGTGTCTCTTTCTTGGCCTTGTGGCAAAATATCTGCCATTCAGGTTTGCTTGTCCACAGCTACTGAACCACCAGCCTCCTGCACAATATACAGTAGTTACAAGATAACCCACACACGGCCTTGCTGCTGAATATGCATCACAGGATAAAACAAGCCTTGCATTTGATATTGCACATTATCATATCTTTGAGATATCTGAAAGCACTTCACAAAATATACTGTAAAGTGAATTGATTGTATATTTTTAGGGTGAAATGGCAGCCAATTATTCCCAAAAGTGTCCCACAAACAGCTGCGCATTCAGGAGTCAATTACTATTTTTTAAACAAAAGGGATTATTACCACCAGAAAAGGAATCGGTCAATCAACTAACAACCAGGCTCCTACTCACTGTTACATAAAAAGGTGTAGCATAAGGGATCTTGCCAAGTGCTCTAACCACTGAGCTGCACAGGAAGTGGGATTACAACAACAACTTCGATTTATATAGCGCCCTCCACGCCAGACGGCGTCTCAGAGCGCTTCACAGTAGCAGATCCCGGGAACGAGCCAGGGGCAGGGGCAGGAAGGTGACCAAAAGCTCGGTCGAAGGGAAAGGTCTTCAACTGTGATTAACAACTCAAAGCTCCAACAATCTCCAAAAATGGAGAGGAAAGAGCCACAAATTAAAGGCTCTCAGACCTGCTGTGAAATGTTTCCATATGGAGCCCTATTAAAGAATAACCCTCATTGAGGACTGGAGGGAAGTTGGAAGTCAAACAGGTGTAACAATTAGATAAATCAGGCAACAGAATAAAAGATAGCAAGGAAGATTAAATGAGGGGTATGGGGGTACCATTTATCTACAAATGCAGTCACCACACTACAGTAAATCAGATATTTTTGTGCATGGATCATAGAATATTACAGCACCATTCAGCCCACCCTGCCGGCTCTTTGGAAGAGCTGCTCAATCAGTCCCCTCTCCCGCTCTTTTTCCATATCCCTGCAAGTTTTTCCGTTTCAAGTACCTGTCCAATTCCCTTTTGAAAGTTGTGATTGAATCTCTTTACACCACCCTTTCAGGCAGAGCATTCCAGACTGTAACAACACACTGGTCCTTTCATTAATTTTCTTAAATCTATGTATCCTGGTTACCGACCCACCAACCAATGGAATCCGTATCTCTCTATCTACTCTATCAAAAGCCCTCATCGTTTTGAACAACAGTAAACAACAAATTACATTTGTATAGGGGCTTTCATGTTGAGGAATAATGTAGTGATAATGTGTGGTATCAAATTCCAGAGTTAATATTGTGTGTGTGGGGCAGTGTAGTGACTCAGCCCCCGGCATACTGACCTTTCAGGAGCTGAGCACAGCTGCTGTCCAGCTTTAGGTCATGGTCCTGGTCACGGGTGGAGAAGCGCAGGCCAGTGGCTAGCCTGCCGGACACCGCGCTGCCGAGGCTCAGTGTGTAGTGAGTGGCCTCACTGCCCAGGCGGAAGGGATAGTCCATGTGCTGCGTGTGGTTCTCCCAGTCCTGCAGCTCAATGCGAAGGATGTGGTCTCTTTGGCCAGCAACAGCAAACACCTTCTCCAAACCCAACCAGAACTCACCTGAAATGAAGAAGGCAGTAACTTATCTCTCACTGTAGTGACTATCTGGGAGGTGATAGTCCAGTTCAGCTCTCCTCTGAGCTGAACTGGTTCCATTGTGATATATTTAGCAAAGCAGTCAGAATTGAGCATCCCTCACCCACTCTGTGGCTGTCCCTACAACAAACAGCTGGTCTCTAATCTAGTTCCTGAGCCAGACAGTCCACCAGGGAACCGTTGATGGCAACACAGCCTCGCTCATTAGCAGGGCAGACAGTCATGTAAAGTGAATTCACTATGTTTTGCGCATGAAACAACAAAATTACATTTCTAGAGTGCCTCTCACGTCAGGAGATGTCCCAAAGCACTGAACAGGCATCTTGGAACCCGAGCATAGAGGAAGGGCTGGATAGGGGGGAGGGAGTTAGGAGGGTAGGGAGAGAGTTAGGAGGGCAGCAAAAGGCATGATCAAAGTGGAGGGTCTTGAGACCGGCCTTGAAAGAGGCAAGGGAGGAAGCGAGACAAAGGGATGGAGTTCCAGAATGTGGGGCAGAAAGGCTGAAAGCTCGGCCACCAATCGTAGGACAGGGGACATGGAGCAGACCGGAGCTTGCTGAACGGAGGGGGCGGAAAGGTTCATAGGGGGACAGCAGGTCAGAGAGATAGGAGGAGACAAGGTTGTAAATGGCCTTGAAAGTGAGGACGAGAATCTAGGGAATGGGGAGCCAATATAGCCAGGCGAGTGATGTGGTCACGGAGCTTGGTGCGGGAAAGGACATGAGCTGCAGAGTTCTGGATGATCTGCAGCTTGTGAAGAGAACAGCCACAAAGGCCGACAGGATGGAGTTTCCATAGCCAAGCCTTGATGTGATAAATGTGTGGACAATGATTTTGGCAGCCTGAAGGGTGAGGTAGTCTGGCAATGTTGCGAAGGTGGTGGAAGGTCATGGCGCGGATGTGGGGAAGGAAGGATAGTTCAGGGCTGAATAAGATCCCCAGCTTCCAGACTGGCTTTGAGAGATGGAGAGGTCAGCCTTGGATGCTGATGGAGGCACTGACAAGAGCCAATCAGGAGGGCCTCAGTCTTGCAGACATTCAACTGGAGAAAGGTGTCTCTCGTCCAGGACTTGATATTAAACAGGTAGTCAGGACGCTGGTAATCCTGGAGTTGAGGGTGGAAACGGAAAAGTACAGTTGAGTGTCATCCGCATATTAGGGTCCGTCGATATGGAAATTTTCTGATTTAGATATATCGATGGGCTCATATCGAGATATCGATATTTTTGGGGGTTTCGTACTGCGCATGTGCGGCCTATCTCCTCAGGAGGTAAATATCTCTCTGTGTCTCACACTCACTCTCTCCATCTGTGTTTTTCTGTCTGTGTCTCTCTCCTCTCACACATGCCCCCCCATCTCTATATCACATGTCTCCCCCCCACCCACCGGTCTCTCTCTCTTCCCCCCCCCCCCACCCCCCGTCTCTCTCTACCTCCACCCCGCCCCCCCGCCTCTCTCTCTCTCTCTCTCTCCCCCCCTCTATCTCCTCACCCCCCCGGTCTCTCTCTCTCTCCCCCTCACCCCTTGCATACCTGTATATTGTATTCGAGGACTATGAATACAATATGGCGGCTTTGCACCTCGGTCTGTGCATTGTGTATAGAGATGAGCATTCTGGGTCTTGTAGTTCAGTGCGCACGCATTATGTTTTTTCCAATATATTGACTTTTTCGATATATCGATATTTTTGAAATGCGTATATCGGTGTATCAATATGAAAATTATATTGGATATAACCGATATAATCGCCGGACCTTAGCGCATATATGTGGAAATTTACTCTATGTCTGCGGATGATGTCACCGAGGGGGAGCATGTAGAGGGTGAAGAGGAGGGAGCCAAGGACAGAGCCGTGAGGAACGGCGTACAAGATGGTGTGGGGGCTGGAGGAAAAGCCATTGGCAGATGCAAAATGGGGGCGGTGTGAAATATAGGAGCGGAACCAGTCAAAGACAGAAACCAGCCTGCCTCTCTCCCTCGCTCTCTCCCAGGCTGCCGGCCTGCCTCTCTCCCTCTCCCAGGCTGCCGGCCTGCCTCTCTCCCTCGCTCTCTCCCAGGCTGCTGGCCTGCCTCTCTCTCTCTCCCTCCCTGGCTGCCGGCCTGCCTCTCTCTCTCCCTCCCTGGCTGCCTGCCTCTCTCTCTCCCTGGCTGCCTCTCTCTCTCCCTACCTACCTGTCTCTCCTCCCTTCTGCCGGCAATATCATTGAAAATGCTTCCGGTTTTTTTCACCAAGAAAAGGTCAAAAATGGAGGGTGCGCCTTATACGCGGAGATATACGGTATGTAGTTTTAGCTGGTTGGACTCCAGCAGTAACCCCAACACACACTCTGGGTCTCCAATGCTTGGCTCTGCATTTCATATCTAGTTCCGGAGAGTGTACGCATTCTGTTCTAAAAGATAGGAATTTCCAAGAAAGTGGAACGGTCTGAAACATGCATGAAATGGTTTGGTTTGGATACTCTTACAGACACTTGCAATGTGTGGTGTGCCAGACACCTGGTTGACCAAAAGCACATTTCGTCCCTCTCTTCTCCCCTCCCTCCACATGAGAATGACCCTGAGCCATACTTACTGTTCAAGTTGCCAAAGCCATTTCTGTATTCCTGCCACAGTTGGTCAAAATTCAAGGTGCCATCCACTCTGCGCTGCACAACGGTCCAGCCACCCTCTGCCGAGAGAATAATATCTGTCAACTCTGGAATCAGGTGTAAACTATGCAACACTGGACCTAAGCTCAGAGCAACAGCAAAGCTGGTTACTTACCAGCAGACATCTGGCAGAAGACGTGGAAGGGCAGTGCCGTCCCTGGCTGGACTCTGTACACACCATTGGATCGCTGTCCTGCCAGATACACCTGGTGGCAGTCAGAGGGCAGCTCTATGAGAAATTGTAAAAGTGTGTGAGTATTGACTGTCAGGCTGTACTGTACCAACAGCAGCTAGTTAGCAGGACTTTTGCTCTGAGTCAGAACGTTGATGGTCCATGGTCACAGTTCAGGCTGAAACTCCAGAGCAGTGCTGGGGGGAGTGCTGCATTGTCAGGGCAGGCAGTAGCCATCTTTTGGATGAAAAAATTCCCGTCTGCCAGTGCAGGTGTTATCAAAGATCCCCTAGCTTGCAGAGGTAAGTAGCTCCACACTTCCAATTGGTGAAACGATTGCTTAATGGGAAGAGACTGTAGACAAGAAGTTGGTCAAAATTCTCTGATGCACGTGTTGCCCATCAGGAAGCTCGCAGGGAATTCCTGGTTGTACTGTCCCGGGAGAGTCACATTCCATCAATCTATCTCTGAGATTCCCACGGGTAGGTAGGATGCATGGAAATCTCAGTTTGGGTTGGATAAGCTAACAACCCATTGTGATGGGTTTCCTGATGCTTTGACTGACCCAAATCCTCCCTCTCTCCCATTCATAAAGATCCACCCCATGGCACTATTCAGAAAGGGCACTGACCTAGTCAACAATCCCCCAAATAAAATTGATCACTCACTTCATGGCAGTTTGTGGGACACTGCTGTGCACAAATTGACTGCTGCAGCCATCCACAAATAGTCTACATTTGATTGTGTTGAGGGGAGTTGTACACAGGTATCCCTCCCCAACCACGAGGGATACGTTCCTGTAAACCTCCGCGGTTGGTAAAATTGTGTTTGGGAAATGCAGGCCCCTATGGAAAACATGGAGATAGGGGGAGTAGGTTCGCGTTTAGTAAAACTAAACACAAAAAAACACATACAGTTGTAACATACCTGAGGATAGGGCGAGTAAGTTTGGGCGCGTTGGCTGCCAGGATCTGCAGCAATCAGACAGTCAGGCTGTCTGACTTACAGAGAGAGAGAGAGAGAGAGAGACGGAGGGTGGGGGGTGACACGTGGGGCTGGGCGGGTTGTCTGACGGACTTACACAGAGATAGAGACACAGGGTGGGAGTGGGGGCTGTCTGACGGACTTACATAGAGATAGAGACACAGGGTGGGGAGGAGGCTGTCTGACGGACTTACACAGAGATAGAGACACACAGGGTGGGGGGGGGGGGAGGGGAACACAGAGGGCTGGAGAAGGTGAGAGAGGAGGGGTAGGGGGGAAGAGAAGGTGAGTCAGAGAGAGAAAGAAGGTGAGAGAGAGAAGGGGCGTGTGGGAAGAGGGGGGTGGGGGGGAAGGCAATGCTCCCAAACTTAATAGCTAGGCTGCAGAGAAGCGACAATAAATGCATGTTACTGTATTTACTTTATTCCTAAGAGAGAAGAGTTGTCACTGGTTGATTGCAACATTGCAACTGGGTCCTAGTGTTATACGCTAACTGTTTGAAAATTTAAACCTGCGGATTTAAATCGCAGATGCGCAAAACGTGGTTTGCGAGGGTTGTCGCATTTAGCAAACCGTGGTAAATACATGAGCTTCATGTTTGGCGAGGCCGCGGTAGGGGAAGGATACAAGGTGTTGTGTATAGTGTATAATCCTGCAATGCATCTGACAATTTTAATGATGTGGTAATGTGCTATATCAAACACAAAGATTATTATTAGAGGCTAAAGCAACATCCTCCTGAAGGGTGGAGCTGGGCATCAATGTCAAACTGACCTCAAGCTTGCGAGTGTAGTGACTGTAGCACGAGGATGCTGTCTCAGTCTCACAAGGGAAGCCCACAGATACGGATGAAAGGAACAAAGCTAGAGCTGGGATTGATTGTATGAATTTGGCAAAGGTCCACATGTAACAGCAGTTTGTATGAAGTGTTGTAACTTCCCCCAAACTGTTATAATAACTGTGCGCTGGCATTGAACCCAGCAGCTCTGACATACACACCGTCACAATCACCTGCTCTGCTCGGGAGTCCACAGGAACCAGCAGCACTTTCAGTAGTTTGCAGCCACAACCTTTCCCCTACTTCCACAGCCCCTCCTCCCCAACACACAGCCACATACCTCCCCTCCCACATCCCAGTGGAGATTAGCTGTTCAGGGGCTGCTGTAAACATAAACTTTGCTCCAGTTTCCCAGCACGCCACCATAGCCTACGGCCAGCCACAGCTCCCCACACCCACATGTAGTCACTCTGCTTTTCCTGCTCAGCCACTGCCGGCAGACAGTGGCTATCTGTGGTGATCTCAGAGCAGGGGAACCTGGCCTCAGCAAATTTCCAGACTCAGGAGGTCTTGCGGTCTGTGTGTGTGCACATGTGGGAGTAGAAACCAATGGAAGTCTGTGTACGAAGGGTGTTCCTCCAAGGGTTAGGAGGTCTTATAGTCTGTGAGTGCACAGATGATGGATATCAGGTCAGGCTGCAACACAATCTTATCCTCCACCCCCACAGTCCACATAATGGGTTCAGTGTGAGAATAAGATACTCTCTGGATATACAGCAGCATCTCTCTTCCCCCGTGTATTATAATAATAATCCTTGCATTTGATACAGCGCTTTTCATCTCCTCTAGATATCTCAAAGCGCTTCACAGAATATACTTTATGGTGAATTTGACTATTATATGTAGATATATATGCGCAAAACACAGCAGGCAACTATACACAGCAATGTCCCACAAACAATTGTGGTTTGGAATAACCATTTTTTTTTTAGGGATTATTAGGTGCATGGAGTAAGGAAACTTGCCTAAGGTTTCATCCTGCTGGGAATTGAACCCAGGTCTTTTTCTTGTAAAGCGAGTGTTGTAACCACTAAGATACAGGACTCCACAAACAATAATAATACTCCTAGCGAGATATTCTGGATATAGTGGTAATAGGGCGAGTGTATAACAGTAAAAATATAATGATCTTTTTATGTCAAACTCAAAGCACAATTTTTTCCCTGTTGAATTCTGCAAGTTCTTGGGATGTGCAGACACTAGGGAACGGCGATATGGGAATTTTCCGGATATGGATATATCGGTTGGCTCATATCGAGGTATACCGAAATACCGATATTTTCTGTTTTTTCGTACTGCGCATTTTGGGTGCGCGCGCATTCCGGGTGCGCGCGCATTCCAGGCTTCTCAGGAGGTCAATATCTTTCTCTCTCTGTGTCTCTCTACCGTTCTCCTCTCTCACATCCCCCCATCTCCCTCCCTCCCTCCCTCCCTCTCCTCGGTCTGTGCATTGTGTATAGAGATGAGCATTCTGGGTCTTGTAGTTGATTGTGCTCGCATCCCGATTTTTAACCTCGATATATTGTTTTTCAATATATCAGTATTTTTAAAATGTCTATATCGGCATACCGATATGAAAATCATATCGGGTTTTAGCGATATACCGATATATCGCCGTTCCCTAGCAGACACAAAATCAAACCAAATCAATCAAATCAAACTTACATTTATATAGCGCCTTTCACACCAAGAGGACGTCCCAAGGCGCTGTACAGTCAGGTAGGGACAAGAGCAGGGGGAAGGGGTTGGGGCAGGACAAAGAAGAGTAGAAAAATTGACTATATTTGTGGGCGAAATGCAGCAGCCAAATTGTGCACAGCAGCGTCCCACAAAGAGTCATGGAAGTGGGATTAACAGAAATGGGGGGGGAAAGATGTCAAGGGGGGAGGTCGGGGCAGGGGGAAGGAGAGCAGGAAAGCCGACTGTATACTTGTGGGCAAAATCACCTAAAAGTAACTCCCCCCTCTTCTCACCCCACACACATTTGCTGCTCCTTTGCTGCTGGCAGTGGAGGAAAGGTCATGGATGCGAACCATAGAGCTCTGTGGGATGAATGCAGTCATCCAGAACACCCAGCTCTCATAAAGTTCAGGCTGGGAACTGTGCTGTCATCATAGCAGCTTCACTTCTGCCTTACTTGGCTCAGAGCCACTAAACTTACCATTTTAGTTTGAAAACAAAAGCAGTGTTGAGCTGCTCTCCTCCACAGCAGATACTCTCCCTGCTCTTGTGTAACTTGTCAGAGGTTCAACTTTCACCCAGTTAGCTGCTGCCTTTCATAGTCTGCAAATAGCTGGTTTCTCGCAGCATCAGTCAGTGAGCAGGACACTGAGCACCGAGTCCATAGATAGTTAATAATAATACTTGCATTTGATATAGCGCTTTTCATGTCTTCTAGATGCTACAAAGCGCTTCACAGAATAAACTGTAAAATCATAGAATTTTACAGAACAAAAGGAGGCCATTCGGCCCATCTAGTCTAGGCTCTTTGAAAAGAGCAACTCAATCGCATTGCCCAGCTCTCTTCCCATAACCTAACAGACCTGTTCTCCCTAAATGAAGATCTAATTCTCTTTTAAAAGCTGTTATCGAATCGGCCTCCACCACCTTTTCAGGCAATGCATTCCAGATTCGAACAACCCGTTGAGTGAAAAAAAATTCTCCTCAGCTCCCCTCTGCTTCGTTTTGAAACTATTTTAAATCTGTGACCATGAGGCAGGGGGAAGGAGAGCAGGAAAGCCAACTGTATACTTGTGGGCAAAATCACCCAAAAGTAACTCCGCCAGTGGAGAAAGTTTTTCCTTATTCACCTTGTCAAATCCCCTCATGACTTTATAAACCTCTATTAGGTCTCCTCTCAACCTTCTCTGTTCCAAAGAGAATAAACCTAGCCTGTCTAGCCTTTCACCATAACTGAAGTCCCTCAATCCTGGTCCCATTCTAGTAAACCTTCTTTGCACCGTTTCCAATGCCATAACATCCTTTCTGTAGTGTGGTGACCAGAATTGGACACTACTCCAGCTGAGGCCTCACCAAAGTTTTATAGAGATTAGTCAGCACTTCCTGACTTTTGTACTCTATACCCCTATTTGTAAAGCCTAGTATCCCCTATGGCTTCTTAACAGCTTTGTCTACCTGTCCTGCCACCTTCAAAGAGTCACTAACACAAATCCCCAGGTCTCTCTGTTCCTCCCACCCCTTAAAATTGTACTATCTAGCCTACATTGCCTCCCACATTTCTTCTCCCAAAATGAATCACTTCACGCTTCTCTGCGTTAAATTTCATCTGCCATGTGTCTGCCCACTTTACCATTTCATCTGTATTTTCTCCCTACCTTAGTATCATCTGCAAACTTGGAAACTGTGCTCCTACACCCAAATCCAGATCATTAATATATATTAAAATGAGCAGTGGGCCCAATACCGATCCCTGGGGGACACCACTGCACACTTCCCTCCAGTCTGAAAAACAGCCGCTCACAACTCTCTTTCTGTCTCACAGCCAGTTGTGGATCCACGCTGTCACTGTCCCTTTAACGCCGTGGGCCTCTACTTTCCTAATAAGCCTCTCATGTGGCACTTTGTCAAATGCCTTTTGATGCCTTATGATTGTATATATGTGGGCGAAACAAAGCAGCCAATTGTGCACAGCATTTTGTTCCACAAACAGTCATGGATTGGAACAACCAATTTATTATTGTGGGTTTTTTTTGAGGATTAGCAGGCGTGTGGAGTAAGTGAACTTGCCCAAGGTTTTGCCATACCTGGAATCAAACCCAGGTCTCTCACTTGTAAGGTGAGTGCACGAACAGGACTCCAGTTAGTTGCAATTTGGGCAGTAGTTTTTCTCAAGGAATCGCTAATAAGAACTCTTGGCTTCATGTTGAGGGACCACACGGTTTACAAGTCCCCTCAGCTGCAGTAGATTGTTCCATCTTAGAATCATAGAATCATAGAATTTTACGGCACAAAAGGAGGCCATTCGGCCCATCTAGTCTGTGCCGGCTCTTTGAAAAGAGCGATTCAATCCCACTGCCCTGCCCGCTCCCCATAGCCTAATAGACCCGTTCTCCCTAAATAAAGATCTAATTCCCTTTTAAAAGTTGTTATCGAATCAACCTCCACCACCTTTTCAGGCAATGCATTCCAGATTCGAACAACTCGCTGAGTGAAAAAATTTCTCCTCAGCTCCCCTCTACTGCGCCTTGAAACTATTTTAAATCTGTGACCACGAGTCACAGATTCACCCACGAGTGGAAATAGTTTTTCTCTATTTGCCCTGTCGAAACCCCTCATGATCTTATAAACCTCTATTAGGTCTCCCCTAAATCTTCTCTGCTCCAGAGAGAATAACCCTAGCCTGTCTAGCCTCTCCTCATAGCTGAAGTCCCTCAATCCTGGCACCATCCTAGTAAATCTTCGTTGTACCCTTTCCAATGCCTTCACATCCTTTCTGTAGTGTGGTGACCAGAATTGAACACAGTATTCCAGCTGAGGCCTCACCAAAGTCCTATAGAGGTTAGTCAGCACTTCCTGACTTTTGTACTTCTATACCCCTATTTATAAAGCCTAGTATCCCATATGCCTTCTTAACAGCCTTGTCTACCTGTCCTGCCACCTTCAACGAGTCACTAACACAAATCCCCAGGTCTCTCTGTTCCTTTACACCATTTAAAATTGTACTATCTAGCCTATATTGCCTCCCTTCATTTCTTCTCCCAAAATGCATCACCTCACACTTCTCTGCATTAAACTTCATCTGCCATGTGTCTGCCCACTTTACCAATTTGTCTATATCCTCTTGCAGATGGCTACTATCCTCCTCACTGTTTACTATTCTCCCTAACTTAGTGTCATCTGCAAACTTGGAAACTGTACTCCGTACACCCAAGTCCAGATCATTGATGTAGATTACAAACAGCAATGGTCCCAAAACCGATCCCTGTGGCACACCACTGCTCACTTCCCTCCAATCTGAAAAACAGCCGCTCACTACAACTCTCTGCTTTCTGTCTCGCAGCCAGTTGTGGATCCACGCTGCCACTGTCCCTTTTACGCCATGGGCCTTTAATTTCATAATAAGTCTCTCATGTGGCACTTTGTCAAATGCCTTTTGAAAGTCCATGTAAACTACATCAACTGCGCTACCATTATCCACCCATTCCGTTACCTCATCAAAAAATTCTATCAGATTTGTAAGGCAAGATTTGCCTTTAACAAATCCATGTTGACTGTCCTTTATTAGCCTATATCTTTCTAAGTGAAGATCTACCTTGTCCCTGATTATGGACTCTAGAAGTTTGCCCACTACCGACATTAGACTGACTGGTCTGTAGTTACCAGGCTTGTCCTTCTGCCCCTTTTTATACAAGGGAGTAACATTAGCTATCCTCCAGTCCTCTGGCACGACCCCTGTGTCCAAGGAAGATTGAAAGATCGTGGCCAGAGTCCCTGCTATTTGCTCCCGTGCCTCACTTAGTAACCTAGGGTGCATCCCATCCGGACCAGGTGACTTATCCACCTTGAGCGACGTCAACCTTTTTAGCACTTCCTCTCTGGTTATAATTATTCTATCCATTTCTCCTACCCTCTCCTCTAATACCATGGCATTGGCTGTATCATTTTCTTTTGTGAAGACAGAGGCGAAGTACTCATTCAGTACATCAGCCATGCCCTCTGCCTCCACAATGAGATTTCCTCCTAGGTCCCTAATTGGCCCCACCCTCTCCTTGACCAACCTTTTACTCTTAATATGTTGGTAAAAAACCTTAGGGTTCCCCTTAATCTTACTCGCTAATTGTTTTTCATGCAGTCTCTTTGCCCCTCTAACTTCCTTTTTTAGTTCTATCCTACACTTCCTATATTCTGCTTTGTTCCCTTCTGAATTTTGAGCCTGACACTTATCATAAGCCTCTTTTTTTTGTTTTATTTTGGCCCCGATTTCCTTAGTCATCCAGGGAGGTTTGGATGCCTTACATTTCACCTTTGTGGGGATGCTTTTGACCTGTGCCTGAACTATCTCCTCTTTGAACGCTGCCCACTGCTCGTTAGTTGTCTTACCTGACAATTTTTCTTTCCAATCCACCCTGGCTAGGTCCCACCTCAACTCATTGAAATTAGCCCTTTTCCAGTTGAGTGTCCTCACCTGTGATCGTTCCTTATCCCTTTCCATAATTATTCTGAATCTAACTATATTGTGGTCACTATTCCCTAGATGCTCACCTACAGAAACCTGTTGAACTTGCCGTACCTCATTTCCCAAAACTAGATCCAGCAATGCTTCTTTCCTCGTTGGACTGGAAACATACTGATCAAGAAAGTTGTCCTGCACACACTTCAGGAATTCTTCTCCCTCCTTGCCCTTTACTCTACTATTCTGCCAGTCTATGTTGGGATAGTTGAAGTCACCCATTATCACTACTCTATTAGTTCTGCATTTCTCCGTGATACGCTTGCAGATCTGCTTGTCTATCTCCTCCCCACTATTTGGTGGTCTATAGTATACCCCTAACAGTGTAACTGCACCTTTTTTATTCCTCATTTCTAACCAGATAGATTCGGTTTTTAGTCCTTCTTCCACCTCGTTCCTTTCTAAGGCAGTCACTGAGTCCTTAACTAAAGTTGCCACCCCGCCCCCTTTTTTCTCCCCTCTCTATCCCTCCTGAATACATTATAACCAGGAACGTTCAACTCCCATTCCTGCCCATGCTGGAGCCAAGTCTCTGTTACTGCTATAACATCATATCGCCTCACAGCAACCTGAGCCTGCAGCTCACCAATTTTATTTCTCAAACTTCGTGCATTTACATACATGCACTCTAAGGCACAAATTACTTCCTCTGCATTTTTCTCCCTTCTTACCTTTACCCGTCCTCTTTATTACCCCTCCCGTATTTGAACTACTGATCAGTTTCCCACCCTCACCCCCCGGGATTAGTTTAAAGCCCCCCCCAGAATAATATTATCTTATTCCAAAAATTGGCTTAGAGTTGTTGACATGCTGCCTGGTTCTGCGTTGAGTAAGGGACATAATGAGGCACCTTATTATCATCTGCTGGGACATCTGATTATCATTTAATGGGCACACCCCTATCAATCTCTGCCTTATGTACAAATCCATGTCCTCATTCCCTGGCATTTTGTCTCAGACACAGGAATCCTCTCAGGTTGTGAGTTGCGCCTTGGGACGTCCTCCCGACGTGAAAGGCGCTCTATAAATGTAAATTGTTGTTGTTGTTGTTGCGTGTGTGGGTTGCACTTACTGTCAGGCCTGGCAGGCTCCTTGCTGCTATTCTGGGTGGACGAGCTCTCTTCTACCCTCCGCTTGGGAAGGGATCTCCATTTGGGACTCACTTTCAGGCTGTGTTTGCCTTCTCCCAGCTGTGGTTAGATAATGGAATCAGGTTACTCAGGTGCAAATCAAACTACTTTAAGATCTTATTTTCTCTGTTTAGGGGACAGGATGTGTGCCTTCGGGTGTGCGGAGGGAAGCAGCATTGTGTTGCGCCATACCTTGCTCTGCAGAATCTTGATCTGGATGCTCTGTTTGTCCAGCTGCCACTGTTGATCTTTAATTTTGGCAAGCAGCTGATCAATACTCCTACTCTGTGTCTCCACCATGGACTGTAATCAGTTAGTACGAGTCAGACATTCATAATAACCTGCCATTAGATACAACACCTTAAATAGCAAAAATTCCTCACAGCAAGTACGGTAGTGTAAATCTGGAACTCTCTCTCCCTCAAAAGGCTGTGGATGCTGGATCCTTTCAAATTTTTAAGACTTTTGAGGTGGATATAATTTTGTAACGTAAGCGTACCTAGGGATATGGAGCAAAGGCAGCTAATTGGAGTTGAGGTTCAGATCAGCAATAATCTAATGGAGTAGCAGAACAGGCTTGAGGAACTGAATGGCCTTCTGTGCCCATATGTGTTTTATCGGTGAAACCGACAGCTGTTTGCCCTGAAAAGTCCCACACATGAACAACCAATTTATCTGGAGGATTCTGGTCAGGACAGTTCACTCCTCATAATAATCATAAGAACATAAGAATTAGGAGCAGAATTAGGCCATTCAGCACTTCGAGCCTGCTAGCGCGCTCTGGCCTGCTCCATATCCCCCTACCGTTGGTGGACAGGCTTTCAGCCTCTCTGCCCCCACACCCTGAAACTCCATCCCACAGTCCCTTAACCTTGCTCACCTCCCTTGTCTCCTTCAAGGCCAGTCTCAAGACCCTCCTCTTCCATCGTGCCTTCTGCCGCCCTCCCACTTCTCTCCCTCCCCTCCTAACTCTCTCCCTCTACCCTACCCCTCCCCCATACTCATGTCCCGACCCCTGAATGTTCAGTGCTTGGGGACAGCCTCCTGACATTAAAGTTGCTCTATAAATGTAATTTTGTTGTTGATGTTATAGTGCACACTCAGATCCTCATTTTAAACATCTCATCCTGAAGAACATCAGCAACAAGATTCTGTGCAGTCAATGCTCCCTCCCCCACCCACCTCCACAGCAGCCAGTGCGCCCCCCACCACCACAGCAGCCAGTGCCCCCCCCCCACCACCACAGCAGCCAGTGCGGCCCCCCCCACCACAGCAGCCAGTGCCCCCCCCACCCCCCCCCCCACCACCACAGCGGCCAGTGCGCGCCCCCCCACCACAGCAGCCAGTGACCCCCCCCCACACACACCCACAGCAGCCAGTGACCCCCCCCCACACACACCCACAGCAGCCAGTGACCCCCCCACACACACACAGCAGCCAGTGACCCCCCCACACACACACACAGGAGCTAGTGACCCCCCCCCACACACACAGCAGCTAGTGACCCCCCCACACACACCCACAGAAGCTAGTGACCCCCCCACACACACCCACAGCAGCCAGTGACCCCCCGCACACATACACAGCAGCTAGTGACCCCCCCACACACACCCACAGCAGCCAGTGACCCCCCCCACACACACAGCAGTCAGTGACCCCCCACACACACAGCCACCGGAGCTAGTGACCCCCCCACACACAAACAGCAGCCAGTGACCCCCCCCACACACACACAGCTGCTATTGACCCCCCCCCACACACACACAGCAGCCAGTGACCCCCCCACACACAGAGCTGCTAGTGACCCCACCCCCACACACACAGCAGCCAGTGACCCCCCCCCCACACAGCAGCCAGTGACCCCCCCCACACAAAGCTGCTAGTGACCACCCCCCCCACACACACAGCAGCTAGTGACCCCCACCACACACACAGCAGCCAGTGACCCCCCCCACACACACACACAGCAGCCAGTGACCCCCCCCCACACACACCCACAGCTGCTAGTGACCCCCCACCCCCACACAACCACAGCAGTCAGTGACCCCCCCCACACACACAGCAGCTAGTGACCCCCCCCCACACACACACAGCAGCTAGTGACCCCCCCCACACACACACACAGCAGCTAGTGACCCCCCCAACACACACAGCAGCCAGTGACCCCCCCCCCCCACACACACAGCAGCTAGTGAGCCCCCCACACACACACAGCAGCCAGTGACCCCCCCACACACACACAGCAGCCAGTGACCCCCCCACACACACACAGCAGCCAGTGACCCCCCCACACACACACAGCAGCCAGTGACCCCCCCACACACACAGACAGGAGCTAGTGACCCCCCCCCCACACACACAGCAGCTAGTGACCCCCCCACACACACCCACAGAAGCTAGTGACCCCCCCACACACACCCACAGCAGCCAGTGACCCCCCGCACACATACACAGCAGCTAGTGACCCCCCCACACACACCCACAGCAGCCAGTGACCCCCCCCCACACACACAGCAGTCAGTGACCCCCCACACACACAGCCACCGGAGCTAGTGACCCCCCCACACACAAACAGCAGCCAGTGACCCCCCCCACACACACACAGCTGCTATTGACCCCCCCCCACACACACACAGCAGCCAGTGACCCCCCCACACACAGAGCTGCTAGTGACCCCACCCCCACACACACAGCAGCCAGTGACCCCCCCCCCACACAGCAGCCAGTGACCCCCCCCACACAAAGCTGCTAGTGACCACCCCCCCCACACACACAGCAGCTAGTGACCCCCACCACACACACAGCAGCCAGTGACCCCCCCCACACACACACACAGCAGCCAGTGACCCCCCCCCACACACACCCACAGCTGCTAGTGACCCCCCACCCCCACACAACCACAGCAGTCAGTGACCCCCCCCACACACACAGCAGCTAGTGACCCCCCCCCACACACACACAGCAGCTAGTGACCCCCCCCACACACACACACAGCAGCTAGTGACCCCCCCAACACACACAGCAGCCAGTGACCCCCCCCCCCCCACACACACAGCAGCTAGTGACCCCCCCACACACACACAGCAGCCAGTGACCCCCCCCCACACACAAACCCACAGCAGCTAGTGACCCCCCCACACAAACCCACAGCAGCTAGTGACACCCACACACACAGCAGCCAGTGACCCCCCCACACACCCACAGCAGCTAGTGACCCCCCCTCCACACACCCACAGCAGCCAGTGATCCCCCCACACACACCCACACACACAGCAGCCAGTGACCCCCCCCACACACACACAGCAGCTAGTGACTCCCCCCACACACACACAGCAGCTAGTGACTCCCCCCACACACACACAGCAGCTAGTGACTCCCCCCACACACACACAGCAGCTAGTGACTCCCCCCACACACACACACCAGCTAGTGACTCCCCCCACACACACACACCAGCTAGTGACTCCCCCCACACACACACAGCAGCTAGTGACTCCCCCCACACACAACAGCTAGTGACTCCCCCCACACACAGCAGCTAGTGACTCCCCCCACACACACACACAGCATCTAGTGACCCCCCCCACACACACCCACAGCAGCCAGTGAACCCCACACACACCAGCCAGTGACCCCCCCACACACACCCACAGCAGCCAGTGACCCCCCACACACACAGCCACTGCAGCTAGTGACCCCCCCACACACAAACAGCAGCCAGTGACCCCCCCCCCACACACAGCTGCTATTGACCCCCCCACACACACACACAGCAGCCAGTGACCCCCCCACACACAGAGCTGCTAGTGACCCCACCCCCACACACACAGCAGCCAGTGACCCCCCCCACACACACACAGCAGCTAGTGACCCCCCCACACACACACAGCAGCCAGTGACCCCCCCCACACACCCACAGCAGCCAGTGACCCCCCCCACACACCCACAGCAGCCAGTGACCCCCCCACACACACACAGCACCCAGTGACCCCCCCCCCACACACACACACAGCAGCTAGTGACCCCTCCACACACTCACAGCAGCCAGTGACCCCCCCCCCCACACACACAGCAGCTAATGACCCCCCACACACACACAGCAGCTAGTGACCCCCCCACACACACAGCACCCAGTGACCCCCCACACACACACACAGCAGCTAGTGACCCCTCCACACACTCACAGCAGCCAGTGACCCCCCCCCCACACACACAGCAGCTAGTGACCCCCCCCACACACACACAGCAGCCAGTGACCCCCCCCCCACACACACACAGCAGCCAGTGACCCCCCCCCCACACACACACAGTAGCCAGTGACCCCCCCACACACACAGCAGCCAGTGACCCCCCCACACACACACTCACCCTCACGGCGCTGATGTGATCGGTGTTGCCGGGCGCGGGCTGCAGGAGCCGCTGTACCGTGTCCCCCAGGGCCTGGAGGCCGCGCTCCGCCTTCACACTGTCATCCTCGGCCGCCGCTACCCGAGCCCGGAGCCCCGCCCACAGACGGCGCCGCCGCGGGGACTGCCGGTGTAGGCGGCTGAGCCTGTGGCTGAGCAGGGCCAGGCTGCTGTTGTGAGAGTCCAGGCGGCGCCACAGGCCCCGCACCTGCCCCTGGGTGCGCTCCACATTCTGCTTCAGCCCGCGGCCCAGCTGCAGGAGCCCGTGAGCGATCAGGTTCACCTCGTCCCAGGACGCGAACTGTTTGTGTCCCTGTCCCGGGGGGGAGCCCGAGCCCTGCCCAGAGCCCAGGCTGGCGGCTGCCAACACCACGCACAGAGGAGCCGCCACATTCAGCTTCATCCCGACTTCTCCCGCAGCCGCCTCCGCCTCCACTTTAGTACTGAGCCGCCCCGCCCCCACCGCGTGCTCACCGCGTCACGTGAACATACCACGTCACGTGCAATAATACTGATCCCTCCATCTATCCCCACAGCCTCCCAACCCACCCTCCCTGCCCAACCCCGCAGCCTCCCAACCCACCCCAGCCTCCCTGCCCAACCCCGCAGCCTCCCAACCCACCCCAGCCTCCCTGCCCAACCCCGCAGCCTCCCAACCCACCCCAGCCTCCCTGCCCAACCCCACAGCCTCCCAACCCACCCCACCCTCCCTGCCCAACCCCACAGCCTCCCTGCCCAACCCCGCAGCCTCCCAACCCACCCCAGCCTCCCTGCCCAACCCCGCAGCCTCCCAACCCACCCCAGCCTCCCTGCCCAACCCCGCAGCCTCCCAACCCACCCCAGCCTCCCTGCCCAACCCCACAGCCTCCCAACCCACCCCACCCTCCCTGCCCAACCCCGCAGCCTCCCAACCCACCCCAGCCTCCCTGCCCAACCCCGCAGCCTCCCAACCCACCCCAGCCTCCCTGCCCAACCCCGCAGCCTCCCAACCCACCCCAGCCTCCCTGCCCAACCCCACAGCCTCCCAACCCACCCCAGCCTCCCTGCCCAACCCCACAGCCTCCCAACCCACCCCAGCCTCCCTGCCCAACCCCGCAGCCTCCCAACCCACCCCAGCCTCCCTGCCCAACCCCGCAGCCTCCCAACCCACCCCAGCCTCCCTGCCCAACCCCACAGCCTCCCTGCCCAACCCCACAGCCTCCCTGCCCAACCCCGCAGCCTCCCTGCCCACCCCAGCCTCCCTGCCCAACCCCGCAGCCTCCCAACCCACCCCAGCCTCCCTGCCCAACCCCGCAGCCTCCCAACCCACCCCAGCCTCCCTGCCCAACCCCGCAGCCTCCCAACCCACCCCAGCCTCCCTGCCCAACCCCGCAGCCTCCCAACCCACCCCAGCCTCCCTGCCCAACCCCACAGCCTCCCTGCCCAACCCCGCAGCCTCCCAACCCACCCCAGCTTCCCTGCCCAACCCCGCAGCCTCCCAACCCACCCCAGCCTCCCTGCCCAACCCCGCAGCCTCCCAACCCACCCCAGCCTCCCTGCCCAACCCCGCAGCCTCCCTGCCCAACCCCACAGCCTCCCAACCCACCCCAGCCTCCCAACCCACCCCAGCCTCCCTGCCCAACCCCGCAGCCTCCCTGCCCACCCCAGCCTCCCTGCCCAACCCACCCCAGCCTCCCTGCGCAACCCCGCAGCCTCCCTGCCCAACCCCGCAGCCTCCCAACCCACCCCAACCTCCCTGCCCAACCCCACAGCCTCCCTGCCCAACCCCGCAGCCTCCCAACCCACCCCAGCCTCCCTGCCCAACCCCACAGCCTCCCTGCCCAATCCCGCAGCCTCCCAACCCACCCCAGCCTCCCTGCCCAACCCCACAGCCTCCCTGCCCAACCCCGCAGCCTCCCAGCCTCCCTGCCCAACCCCACAGCCTCCCTGCCCAACCCCACAGCCTCCCAACCCACCCCAGCCTCCCTGCCCAACCCCACAGCCTCCCTGCCCAACCCCGCAGCCTCCCTGCCCAACCCCACAGCCTCCCTGCCCAACCCCACAGCCTCCCTGCCCAACCCCGCAGCCTCCCAACCCACCCCAGCCTCCCTGCCCAACCCCGCAGCCTCCCAACCCACCCCAGCCTCCTTGCCCAACCCCGCAGCCTCCCAACCCACCCCAGCCTCCCTGCCCAACCCCGCAGCCTCCCAACCCACCCCAGCCTCCCTGCCCAACCCCGCAGCCTCCCAACCCACCCCAGCCTCCCTGCCCAACCCCGCAGCCTCCCAACCCACCCCAGCCTCCCTGCCCAACCCCGCAGCCTCCCTGCCCACCCCAGCCTCCCTGCCCAACCCACCCCAGCCTCCCTGCGCAACCCCGCAGCCTCCCTGCCCAACCCCGCAGCCTCCCAACCCACCAGCCTCCCTGCCCAACCCCGCAGCCTCCCAACCCACCCCAACCTCCCTGCCCAACCCCACAGCCTCCCTGCCCAACCCCGCAGCCTCCCAACCCACCCCAGCCTCCCTGCCCAACCCCACAGCCTCCCTGCCCAATCCCGCAGCCTCCCAACCCACCCCAGCCTCCCTGCCCAACCCCACAGCCTCCCTGCCCAACCCCGCAGCCTCCCAGCCTCCCTGCCCAACCCCACAGCCTCCCTGCCCAACCCCACAGCCTCCCAACCCACCCCAGCCTCCCTGCCCAACCCCACAGCCTCCCTGCCCAACCCCGCAGCCTCCCTGCCCAACCCCACAGCCTCCCTGCCCAACCCCACAGCCTCCCTGCCCAACCCCGCAGCCTCCCAACCCACCCCAGCCTCCCTGCCCAACCCCGCAGCCTCCCAACCCACCCCAGCCTCCTTGCCCAACCCCGCAGCCTCCCAACCCACCCCAGCCTCCCTGCCCAACCCCGCAGCCTCCCAACCCACCCCAGCCTCCCTGCCCAACCCCGCAGCCTCCCAACCCACCCCAGCCTCCCTGCCCAACCCCGCAGCCTCCCAACCCACCCCAGCCTCCCTGCCCAACCCCGCAGCCTCCCAACCCACCCCAGCCTCCCTGCCCAACCCCACAGCCTCCCTGCCCAACCCCGCAGCCTCCCAACCCACCCCAGCTTCCCTGCCCAACCCCGCAGCCTCCCAACCCACCCCAGCCTCCCTGCCCAACCCCGCAGCCTCCCAACCCACCCCAGCATCCCTGCCCAACCCCGCAGCCTCCCTGCCCAACCCCACAGCCTCCCAACCCACCCCAGCCTCCCAACCCACCCCAGCCTCCCTGCCCAACCCCGCAGCCTCCCTGCCCAACCCCGCAGCCTCCCTGCCCACCCCAGCCTCCCTGCCCAACCCACCCCAGCCTCCCTGCCCAACCCCGCAGCCTCCCTGCCCAACCCCGCAGCCTCCCAACCCACCCCAACCTCCCTGCCCAACCCCACAGCCTCCCTGCCCAACCCCGCAGCCTCCCAACCCACCCCAGCCTCCCTGCCCAACCCCACAGCCTCCCTGCCCAACCCCGCAGCCTCCCAACCCACCCCAGCCTCCCTGCCCAACCCCACAGCCTCCCTGCCCAACCCCGCAGCCTCCCAACCCACCCCAGCCTCCCTGCCCAACCCCGCAGCCTCCCAACCCACCCCAGCCTCCCTGCCCAATCCCGCAGCCTCCCAACCCACCCCAGCCTCCCTGCCCAACCCCGCAGCCTCCCAACCCACCCCAGCCTCCCTGCCCAACCCCGCAGCCTCCCAACCCACCCCAGCCTCCCTGCCCAACCCCATAGCCTCCCTGCCCAACCCCGCAGCCTCCCAACCCACCCCAGCATCCCTGCCCAACCCCGCAGCCTCCCAACCCACCCCAGCCTCCCTGCCCAACCCCGCAGCCTCCTAACCCACCCTCCCTGCCCAACCCCGCAGCCTCCCTGCCCAACCCCACAGCCTCCCAACCCACCCCAGCCTCCCAACCCACCCCAGCCTCCCAACCCACCCCAGCAGCCTCCCTGCCCACCCCAGCCTCCCTGCCCAACCCACCCCAGCCTCCCTGCCCAACCCCGCAGCCTCCCTGCCCAACCCCGCCGCCTCCCAACCCACCCCAACCTCCCTGCCCAACCCCACAGCCTCCCTGCCCAACCCCGCAGCCTCCCAACCCACCCCAGCCTCCCTGCCCAACCCCACAGCCTCCCTGCCCAACCCCGCAGCCTCCCAACCCACCCCAGCCTCCCTGCCCAACCCCACAGCCTCCCTGCCCAACCCCGCAGCCTCCCAACCTCCCTGCCCAACCCCACAGCCTCCCTGCCCAACCCCGCAGCCTCCCAACCCACCCCAGCCTCCCTGCCCAACCCCACAGCCTCCCTGCCCAACCCCGCAGCCTCCCAACCCACCCCAGCCTCCCTGCCCAACCCCACAGCCTCCCTGCCCAACCCCGCAGCCTCCCAGCCTCCCTGCCCAACCCCACAGCCTCCCAACCCACCCCAGCCTCCCTGCCCAACCCCGCAGCCTCCCTGCCCAACCCCGCAGCCTCCCAACCCACCCCAGCCTCCCTGCCCAACCCCGCAGCCTCCCAACCCACCCCAGCCTCCCTGCCCAACCCCACAGCCTCCCTGCCCAACCCCGCAGCCTCCCAACCCCACAGCCTCCCTGCCCAACCCCGCAGCCTCCCAACCCACCCCAGCCTCCCTGCCCAACCCCGCAGCCTCCCTGCCCAACCCCGCACCCTCCCTGCCCAACCCCACACCCTCCCAGCCCCACACCCTCCCAACCCAGCCCCACAGCCTCCCAAACACTCAGCCTCCCAACCCCACAGCCTCCCTCCCTCCCCAGGTGAAAATCTCTATATATGCCATTTAGTGTTGTCTATACACAGTGGAAGCCTGTTTAGCTGGACACACCGGGGACGGATGCTTTGTCCAATCTAGGCGGCGGCTGAGGTTGGCCAAATTTACCCTTTACTCCACACCCTGACCCCTGTCCACCCCACACCCCACCTCGCCCCCCGTACATACGCCTCCATGACCACATCACTCCCACCTTCTTCTGGCTCCATTGGCTCCCCATCCCCCAAAGAATCAAATTCAATATTCTCATCCTCACTTTCAAGGCCATTCATGACCTTACCCCACCTGCTGTCCCCTATAAACCTCCCCGCCCCCTCCATTCAGTGGGCTCCAGCCTGCTCCATGTCCCCCTCCCGACCATCAGGGGACGTGCTTTCAGCCTCTCTGCCCCACACTCTGGAAGTCTATCCCACTGTCCCTTCGCCTCACCTCGCTCCCTCCTTGAAGGCTGGTCTCAAGTCCCTCCTCTTCAACCATGCCTTCTGCTGCCCTCCCAACTCTCTCCTTCCCCTCCTAATTCTCTCCTGCTCCTCCCCCTCCCTTGCTTGGGTCCCAACCTGACTGTTCAGCGCCTTGAGACGTCCTCCCGACGTGAAAGGCGCTGTATAAATGTAATTTTGTTGTTATTATACCTTCCACCGTGTGTATGAATGTCAACAAGACCAAGGCCCCCCTGATTGATTCGCACCAGCGCCTTCACGCATCAGTCAGGAATCTTGGTATCTTGTTTGATCCTCAACTGTCCTTCCTATCCCTTCGCGACATCAGTCCCACCCTCACCCATTTCCACCGACTCCCCATCCCCCAAGGATCAAATTCAAGATCCTCATTCTCACTTTCAAGGCCATTCACGGCCTTGCCCCCACCTATCTCTGACCTGCTGTGCTGCGCATCCATCACCCTAACCACCCAACCATAAGTTGGCCGGGCTTTCAGCCTCTCTGCTCCCACACTGTGGAACTCCATCCCACATCCCCTCTGCCTTGCTTCCTCCCTTTCCTTCTTCAAGGCCGGTCTCGCGACCTTCATCTTCGACTGCGCCTTTGGCTGCCCCACTAATTCTTCCCCCTCTCCCACTCTCTTTCCCCTTCCCCCTAACCCCTCCCCCGCTCGGGTCCCGACCTGACTGTTCAGCGCTTTGGGACGTCCTCCCGACGTGAAAGGCTCCATATAACTGCAATTTTGTTGTCGTTGTTCCCCACATCCAAGCCATGACCCGCTCTGCCTTCCCTCACTTCCACAATATTGCCCAACTCCGTCACTATCTGAACCTTCAGGCCACTGAAACCCTCATTCACGCCTTCATCACTTCCCAGCTCGAAAATGCTAACACCCTCCTTGTTGGCCTTCCTTATTCCTCCCTCTATAGGCTGCAGATAATCCAGAACTCTGCAGCCTGTGTTCTCTACTGTTCCAAACTCCATGACCCCATCTCCCTCATCCTCGCCTGACTCCATTGTCTCCCCATCATCCAGAGAATCCAATTGAAGATCCTGGTCCTCACATTTAATGCCTTCCTCAACCTCTACCCCACCCTACATCCGTGACCTCCTAACCCCTTACCAACCTGCCTGCTCCCTACGCTCAGCTCCCTCTTCCACATCCCCTGACCCACCCAACCATTGGTGGGCAAACCTTCAGCTACTCTGCCCCCATCCTCTGGAACACCATCCCACAGTACCTCCGCCTCGCCACCTCCCTGACCTCCTTCAAGTCCCGCCACAATACCCTCCTCTTCGACGGTCCCATTGTTCACTGCAAATCCCCCCCCTTCCCCCCACAGGTCTGAAACAATGACTGTCCAGCGCCTTGGGATGTCCTCCTGACGTGAAAGGGGCTATACTAGTGTAATTTTGTTGTTGTGCATACCCCACACAATGTGCACCTGTGTCCCCCCTGTGTCCATCGCCCCCCCATGTATGTATGAGAGTAGGTGTAAAAACAGTAAAAGCCTGTTTATCCGGCACCCTCGGTACCCGGCCAATGCCAGTTAAACTGCATGCCGGATATTCGGGTGATCAGCTGCCGAAAACCCAACACTTTTTTTCTTTTAAACATACCATATTAATAATAGACTAAATAATAAAAATATTGAATGGATACTTATCAATAAAGCAATAAATATTGATTACAGACTATAAACATAATCACAAAGCAAACTTCTATAATGGCGAATGGAAGTTTTTTTTCTCTTTAAAGGGGTATTCGTTTTTTCCTTTCTCTCCCTCCTTCCCTCTCTCTATCACACACACTCAGCCTTGGATCTCAATGGCTCCAAACTCAATCCCCCTCCACTCCTCTTACTTTCCATCTAAATTAATCAACTCATTCCCTCTCTCTCCCCTCCCCCACCCACTCCTCTCTCTCCCACCCTCCTTTCTCCCCCCTTTCCCCCTCCCACTTCTTTTTCTACCCCCCCCCACTTTCCCTCTCTTCCCTTTCTCCCCCCTCCTCCACTCTCTCTGTCTTCCTGCCTCTCTCTCCTTCTCCCACCCCACCCCCCACCAAAACAATGTATAAACCTACGTACCGTCAGGCAACACAGGCAATGTAGTATCCGTCAGAGAGAGAGGGAAAGAAAGGGGAAGAGATAGAAAGAGAGGGAGAGATAGAGAAGAAGGAAGAGGGGGAGAGAGAAAGAAAAGGAGAAATAGGAAAGAGAAAAAACAGTGCCTCTCTGAGACCAAAACCCAGAAGTGCCACTATCGGCAGCAGCATTCAGATGGCTTCAGCTGGATAATCGTACAGTACTCTCCTGCGACAATCGACTCATTAAATGCACCACAACGATTGTGCCAGATAAGATCCGGTTATTCGAATGGGGACTTTTGTTTCAGGTACCGGTTATACGGGAATTACAGTCAATCAGGTCACAGTTAAACAGGCTTTTACTGTATCACACACCACGTGACAATGAGTGGATATATTCAGCGCGTTGGCAGCTGAGTTCACTTCTACAAAATGCAGAGTAACATACAGCTGAGTGAGAAACAAAGAGATTGTTTTTGTCAGCTGGTGTTAAGCCAGAAAGTCCAACACAGAAATCCATCACCCTGCTTAAGAATATCCATACCAGACTGGGAGTTCCATATATGTATACAACCTACACATGGAAATTTCCCTTTTTTGGGGTTATGTCTGACATAAATAAATAAATGTTGATGCAACTGAAATGGAAGAATGCACACTCTCCCAAAAGGGACACATTCTGTTTAATCAA
>CM068766.1:8469177-8691808 GCA_035084275.1 Hydrolagus colliei | reverse complement strand
TCCCCCACCACCCGCCCCGCTCTCCCCCCCCCACCACCCGCCCCGCTCTCCCCCCCCACCACCCGCCCCGCTCTCCCCCCCCCCACCCCATCCGCTCTCCCCCCCCCCACCCCATCCGCGCTCCCCCCCCCACCCGCCCGCTCTCTCCCCCCCCACCCCCGCCCCGCTCTCCCCCCCCACCACCCGCCCCGCTCTCCCCCACCACCCGCCCCGCGCTCCCCCCCTCCACCACCACCCGCCCCGCGCTCCCCCCCCACCCGCCCCGCGCTCCCCCCCCACCCGCCCCGCGCTCCCCCCCCACCCGCCCCGCGCTCCCCCCCCACCCGCCCCGCGCTCCCCCCCACCCGCCCCGCGCTCCCCCCCCACCCGCCCCGCGCTCCCCCCCTCCACCACCCGCCCTGCTCTCATAGCTGCCAACCTTTTATTAACAAAAAAAAGTACTCCTGAAAGCTAAAAACAGTATTTTGTAGTTTTAAAAAAAGTATTTTCCCCAGAACCTACCGGTACTTAACGAAAAAATTACAGCGCAAAAAGATGCCAAGTAAAATGGGACTTCAAAACCCCTCTTTAAGCAAAAATTGCGTTAAGAGGGAGGTTCCTACTGTGTTTCCTTATATGAAAACAATCTTTCCCGATAATGCCTTTGCCTAGCCTCACGCCTAGTGCTAACATTTACAGTGTTCCAGCGACGGCAGAAGGTAGGTAGCACTGCTATTGAAGGCAAGGAGAGAGAGTGAAAGAGCAAAGAGACTGGGACAGAGAGACTGTGAGTGAGATTGTGACAGCCAGAGACTCAAACAGAGAGAGAGATACAGAGAGGGATAGAGAGAGAGAGAAAGAGAGAGAGAGAGCGCCAGACAGACAGAGAGAGGAAAAGAGACACGGAAAGAGAGAGAAAGAGACACAGAGAGAGAGACACAGAGGGAGACTGGAACAGAGAAGGAGAGACAGACAGAGCATGGAATTTTCAAAATTTGGATTTTCCCAAAAACATATTTTAACAAGAAAAATCGTACTGCCGTATTTACTTCAATTTATCGTACTAAATACGGCAAAAACGTACGGGTTGGCAGCTCTGAATCCTTGCAATTGATATAGCGCTTTTTATGTCTTCTAGACATCTCAAAGCACTTCACAGAATATCCTGTAAAGTGGATTGACTGTATATTTGTGGGTGAAATGCGGCAGCCACTTGCGCACAGAACAGTCCCACAAACCGTCGCGAATTGGAATGACCAATTTTTATTATTGTCATTTTTGAGGGATTATTAGGCATGTGTGTGGAGTAAGGAAACTTGCCCAAGGTTTCGCCCTGACCTGCTGGATTCAAACTCGGATCTCACACTTGTAAGGCGAGTTCTCTAACCACCTGAGCTACTGGACTCCAGAATATACTGTTAAGTGAAATACAGTATCTTGAAGGAGAAACATGGCAGCTAATTGCACACAGCAGCATGCCATAAACAGTTGTGGATTGAGTGACTTTTTTTGTTTTTGAAGGAATTATAATTATCATGCCAGTATTATTGCCTGCGTGGCTTACCATAGCTTGCCATAAATTCCTAGTGCCCCTAGAGCATATAGTACCAGAGCAGTCCATGTGTACAGACTCAACCACTCACACACACTCACACCACATCCGTAGACTTGTGGAGAGCACACATATTCCATTCAAATTCATGGGAATTTCCATGTGGAGTTGCTGTACATGGAATTCTCTGTTTGGTTTTGGACACGCCACTTCCGCTGGCTGATAGGTTTCTGCATGAGTCAGACAAAGCCGACCAAAGTAAGGTCAAAGGGATTGGGAGCAGTTTATCTGATTCCAGAAATATGTGCTTTGTGTGGCATTGGCATGAAACAAGGAATTTCAAATCAGAAATAGTGAGTCATTACTCAACCTTCCTGGAAAATCCTTCACACACACAACTTCACACCCCCCCCCCCCCCCCCCCCCCACCCGTGCACACACACACACAACCTCCACTACGCACATACATACACACACAACCTCCCCCCACAAGCACACACAATCTCCACCCCCACCACCCCACCTGTGAACGCACATATCACTCACAACCTCCTGCACAATCCATCAAATTCAACTCATATAAAACTCTGCCACCTGCACCAAACTTCTCTTCCTCATTGCCCCAGTCTTTACCAGACTTCACTGGCTCGCTGTCCTGGAGAGGATCAACTTCAAGATCCTTGCTCTTGTTTTCAAATCCCTCCACTCTTATGACCTCTCTACTCAAACCAGTACCCATTGCCTTCGCTCACCAGGTCTGGCCTCCTCCATGTCCCTGAATCCTCCACTCCACCATCGGTGGCCGTGCCTTCAGCCACTACACCTGAGGCTGTGGAACTCCCTTTTTCACTCCCTTCGCCTCTCCCCCTCTCCTCTCCAGAAATCTATTAATCCTGCAAGCCAAAGTGCTAATGGGTAAGATGCTTTGAGCTGAATAAGCAGCCATCATCATCATCTTCAAAAAAAACTTTCTTTTGACCCATCTCTCTTGTCAAGCTACCAATGCTTCCCAGCTGCGCTCTTTCCTCTCCCACCACTCCTTGTTTGAACCCGCAGTCCAGACACATCCCTAATCAAACTTACAAATTACATTTGGCTATTTGTAACCAGGGCTTACTCTGTCTTCTCGTCTTTCATAATCTCTCCACTGCCTTTGACTCTTCTGCACTGCTAGGACACTCCTGCCCGCCCTCTCGAACTGGAGCCCCCCTGCCTGCTCCCCACCTTCATCTCCTTCAAAACCCGGCTAAAAATCTTTTCAACCGTGCCTTTGGTAATCTTCCCTCCTCCTCCTCCCCTGCCTTCCACTCCTCTCTGATCCCAATCCACTGTTTGGATGCAAACCGCTCGTTGTCCAGCACCTTGGGAAATCCTCCCAACATGAAAGCCGCTGTATAAATATAATTTGTTGTTATTGAACCCACAACCTTCAGGGATAAGAGTGCTGAGCCCAGGTGAGTTCCTGTCACTCTAAAGTGCCCCTATCACTCTAATGTGTCACTGTCACTATGGCCTGTCCCTATCATTAGAGCATAATTATATATGCTTTTTTTTTAATTGAGGCAAAATGCCTCAAAATGCAATTTTTCGAATTGAGGCAACTTAACTTCAGTTAACCTTTAACTCAGCAATGTTTTCATTGCACCCACCACCCACCACCTTCACACTCGGCTCCAGCTCCACACACTCGGGTCCTCGGCTCCACCGCTGGTCACCGAGTCGGCTCGGCCGGCAGCCAGGGGTGGAGCCGACCGAACAAACTCACCCACAGATTAACCAGACCAAACTGAAGCAACCTTTGCAGGCACCGCCTCTGGGTAAATTAACTCAACCAACCTTCACACAGCTACTCTACATTCCCCAAGTCTAAACTTCACTAGTTTGAGCTGAGATCAGCTCAAACTATAACAGAAATGATTAAACCTCATCTTACAGTGCCTGCCACAGTGGATAACCGCAATCTGTGTTCCTACTTCTCTCAACACCTCTATCCCTCCCCCCTCCACCTCCAAACCCACCACCATCTTCTACCGGCCCTGGAAGAACCTTCACCTCTGCCCTCGAAATCTCCGACCTCCTCCCCCTGTGGCACTCTTCCTGTACTGACCCATCCTCCGCCTCCACCACCCTCCATAACACCCTCTCCACTACCCTCGACACCCTGGCCCCCCTCACTCCAGAACTGTCTCCCACTCCCGATCATCACCGTGGTACACAACTCACCTCCGTTCCCTCAAGAGCCAAGTGCGAGCAGCTGAACACACCTGGCTCAAATCTGGCCTCACGGTCCACCGGCAATTCTGGCTGGACCGCATCAAATGTTACCGCTCCGCCCTAGCCACCGCTAAATCAGCCTTCTACTCCAGGATAATCCTGGAAGTGAAGGACAACCACCGCCTCCTCTTCGCCACCACCAGCCAGCTCCCCCGTCTCGCTTCGCAGATCCTCTCCTCAAACGCACGTTGCGAGGAGATGTTGGACTTCCTCGAGTTCAAAATCAAGAGAATCCGCTCTGCGGTTTCCTCCTCCCATCTCTCCTCCACCTCCGCCCCTCCATCCACTATTCCAACCCCCACCCACCCCCCCTTTCATACTTTCATCCCCACCTCCCCGTCTTCAGTCACAAAAATAAAATTTATCGCAGCGCCTTGGGAAGTCCTCCCGACATGAAAGGTGCTCTATAAGTCTAAGTTGTTGTTGTTGTTGTTTTCACCAACTCTATCCTCAACCCGCTCTGTGAACTCCACATTAATGTAACATCTCCCTCGTCCTGTCTCCATCGAACCCCAGCCTCTGCTCCTAGCAACTTAGCCCATCTCCACCCACAATGTGATCCAGAGATTGGCTCATAACAGTGACATTCTTTTAGCTTAATTGATCTTAATTCACATTACAGTGACAGGGGAACCCTAGAGTGACAGAAATTGATGACTCCTGCATGGAGTCCACATAGTGTTGCCAAATCTCTAGAGTATAGAAAAATGCCAAATAGGGAGAGAAAGAGTGTAATAGCTTTAGTTGCCACCCTACGAATTCCACTATTACACTTACCTGATGTTCCACAAATCCCGAGGTGCTAGAGCCACAGCCAAAGAAAAATGGCGCGAGTTTCAGTCATCAATGTACTGCTCCAACCAGCACAGACTTACCTTCAGTTAACGGCTGAGGTGAAGCCCAGAGGTGATCAAGATCGCAGGCATGGACGGGCTCCAGGTCAACTTCTGAATAATTGAGGAGATCCCAGCCAAGCAACAACCGATAGAAAGGAGCCTCCTCGTCAAACCTGCAAATGATGAAACCAAACTACTCTAAGGGTAAGTTGCAGACTGGCTGACAGACCCAGGCACTGATCCTGGGATGGGACTGTCACCTGCTGGTAACAGGATGTACTTGCAACTGTACTTCAACCTCCCAACCCAACTCAATCACTTTTTTAATGTTCAATGTCTCTCTCAAGTGCTTTTCCCTTCCACTGTCTTACAACTCACATTTATCATTGTGTTTTCTTCCACTTCAGCAAATCTTTGTGTTTCACATACAAATCTACCAGTGACTCTTTGCATAATGATAGGCCAATTCACAGCCCATATAACACCTTGGCCCTTTTCAACATCTATATGCTCCCCTTGGTGACATCATCTGTAAACATGGGGTCAACTTCCGCATGTACATGGATGACACCCAACTCTATCTCTCTGCCTCTACCCTCGACTCCTGAACCACTGCTGTCCTGACAGATTGTCTGTCAGACATCAAGTCCTAGATGAGAGCTAACTTTCTGCAGTTGAATGTCAACAAGATTGAAGCGCTCTGAGACACTGTCCGGCATGAAGGGCGCTATATAAATCGTTGTTGTTGTTGTTTGTGTGTGTGTGTGTCCAGTTTGTGTGTGTGTGTGTGTGTGTGTGTCTGGTGTGTGTGTGTATGTCCAGTGTGTGTATGTCTAGTGTGTGTGTGTGTGTTCAGTGTGTGTGTGTTCAGCCGGGGAGACCAGGCTGAGGTTGAGGTCGAGGTTAAACAAACAACATCTATCCACAAGGCTTATTTGAATCACATCATTAGGTTATTACTGTGAGCTGTAGTGTCAATGTGAGTGTGAGCTGTAGTGTCAGTGTGACTGAGTGTGAGCTGTAGTGTCAGTGTGACTGAGTGTGAGCTGTAGTGTCAATGTGAGTGTGAGCTGTAGTATCAGTGTGACTGAGTGAGCTGTAGTATCAGTGTGACTGAGTGAGGTGTAGTGTCAGTGTGACTGAGTGTGAGCTGTAGTGTCCGTGTGACTGAGTGTGAGCTGTAGTGTCAGTGTGACTGTGAGCTGTAGTGTCAATGTGAGTGTGAGCTGCAGTGTCAGTGTGACTGAGTGTGAGCTGTAGTGTCAGTGTGACTGTGAGTGTGAGTTGTAGTGTCAGTGTAACTGAGTGTGATGTGTAGTCAGTGTGAGTGTGAGCTGTAGTGTCAGTGTGACTGAGTGTGAGCTGTAGTGTCAGTGTGACTGAGTGAGGTGTAGTGTCAGTGTGACTGAGTGTGAGCTGTAGTGTCAATGTGAGTGTGAGCTGTAGTGTCAATGTGAGTGTGAGCTTTAGTATCAGTGTGACTGAGTGAGCTGTAGTATCAGTGTGAGACTGAGTGAGGTGTAGTGTCTGTGACTGAGTGTGAGCTGTAGTGTCAGTGTGACTGAGTGAGGTGTAGTGTCAGTGTGACTGAGTGTGAGCTGTAATGTCAGTGTGACTGTGAGTGTGAGTTGTAGTGTCAGTGTAACTGAGTGTGACGTGTAGTGTCAGTGTGATTGTGAGCTGTAGTGTCAGTGTGACTGAGTGTGAGCTGTAGTGTCAGTGTGACTGAGTGTGAGCTGTAGTGTCCGTGTGACTGAGTGTGAGTTGTAGTGTCAGTGTAACTGAGTGTGATGTGTAGTATCAGTGTGATTGTGAGCGGTAGTGTCAGTGTGACTGAGTGTGAGCTGTAGTGTCAGTGTGACTGAGTGTGAGCTGTAGTGTCAGTGTGACTGAGTGTGAGCTGTAGTGTCAGTGTGACTGAGTGTGAGCTGTAGTGTCAATGTGAGTGTGAGCTGTAGTATCAGTGTGACTGAGTGTGAGCTGTAGTGTCAGTGTGACTGAGTGTGAGCTGTAGTGTCAGTGTGACTGAGTGTGAGCTGTAGTGTCAATGTGAGTGTGAGCTGTAGTATCAGTGTGACTGAGTGTGTGCTATAGTGTCAATGTGAGTGTGAGCTGTAGTGTCAGTGTTACTGTGAGTGTGAGCTGTAGTGTCAGTGTGACTGAGTGTGAGCTGTGTAGTGTCAGTGTTACTGTGAGTGTGAGCTGTAGTGTCAGTGTTACTGAGTGTGAGCTGTAGTGTCAGTGTGAGTGTGAGCTGTAGTGTCAGTGTGAGCTGTAGTGTGAGCTGTAGTGTCAGTGTTACTGTGAGTGTGAGCTGTAGTGTCAGTGTGAGTGTGAGCTGTAGTGAGTTTATACCGAGGGATTGATGGGCAGAGACTCCGCCTCCCGCCCGCTAACCATCATTTCCAGCAAACACACAGTGACAGACAGTGTACAGCCAACAGCTGCCTTCTCTCTCTCTGTCTCTCTGTAACTCTCTCTGTCTCTGTCTCTCTGTAACTCTCTCTGTAACTCTCTCTGTCTCTGTCTCTCTCTGTCTCTCTGTAACTCTCTCTGTCTCTGTCTCTCTCTGTCTCTCTGTCTCTCTGTCTCTCTGTAACTCTCTCTGTCTCTGTCTCTCTCTGTCTCTCTGTAACTCTCTCTGTCTCTGTCTCTCTCTGTCTCTCTGTCTCTCTGTAACTCTCTCTGTCTCTGTCTCTCTCTGTCTCTCTGTAACTCTCTCTGTCTCTGTCTCTCTCTGTCTCTCTGTCTCTCTGTAACTCTCTCTGTCTCTGTCTCTCTCTGTCTCTCTGGCTCTGGCTGCTCCTCACTAACAAACCACAGACTGTATTTCCTGTGGCAGGCAGAGGGTTGGAAGCTGCTGTGGATGTGAAGGTAGGGTAATGTTGGTAAATGTTTTTCCCAGTTGGTGGACTTGACTTGCGGTGAAGTGTGATGTTTGTGCAGTGTTGGCTGCCCGGGCTGTGCTGGGCTGGAGGCAGTGCCTCCCACTCACACTCACTTCATCATAAACCTCAGTTTGCTCCTGAGCGGTTCTTCACCAAACGATAATGTCTCCAGGGCAGCCCCGGGTCAATCACTCTGATTGAGACCAGGAAACAGCGGCTCTCTCGGGAATCACTGCATATTTTGACTCTTATAATAATAACAATAATGATAATAATAATGCTGCATTTGATATGTTTCACAGGCTTCTCACACTTTACTTTAAAGTAGATTGACTTTTTGTGAATAAAATGTGGCAGCCAATTAAGCCCAGGAGCCAGCTGTAGTCTGTCAGTGTGACTGTTCAGCCGGGGAGACCAGGCTGAGGTTGAGGTCGAGGTTAAACAAATAACATCTATCCACAAGGCTTATTTGAATCACATCATTAGGTTATTACTGTGAGCTGTAGTGTCAGTGTGAGCTGTAGTGTCAGTGTCAGTGTGAGCTGTAGTGTCAGTGTCAGTGTGAGCTGTAGTGTCAGTGTGAGCTGTAGTGTCAGTGTGAGCTGTAGTGTCAGTGTCAGTGTGAGCTGTAGTGTCAGTGTCAGTGTGAGCTGTAGTGTCAGTGTCAGTGTGAGCTGTAGTGTCAGTGTGAGCTGTAGTGTCTGTGTGAGCTGTAGTGTCAGTGTCAGTGTGAGCTGTAGTGTCAGTGTCAGTGTGAGCTGTAGTGTCAGTGTGAGCTGTAGTGTCAGTGTGAGCTGTAGTGTCAGTGTCAGTGTGAGCTGTAGTGTCAGTGTGAGCTGTAGTGTCAGTGTGAGCTGTAGTGTCAGTGTCAGTGTGAGCTGTAGTGTCAGTGTGAGCTGTAGTGTCAGTGTCAGTGTGAGCTGTAGTGTCAGTGTCAGTGTGAGCTGTAGTGTCAGTGTGAGCTGTAGTGTCAGTGTGAGCTGTAGTGTCAGTGTCAGTGTGAGCTGTAGTGTCAGTGTGAGCTGTAGTGTCAGTGTCAGTGTGAGCTGTAGTGTCAGTGTGAGCTGTAGTGTCAGTGTGAGCTGTAGTGTCAGTGTCAGTGTGAGCTGTAGTGTCAGTGTCAGTGAGCTGTAGTGTCAGTGTGAGCTGTAGTGTCAGTGTGAGCTGTAGTGTCAGTGTCAGTGTGAGCTGTAGTGTCAGTGTGAGCTGTAGTGTCAGTGTGAGCTGTAGTGTCAGTGTGAGCTGTAGTGTCAGTGTGAGCTGTAGTGTCAGTGTGAGCTGTAGTCTGTCAATGTTACTGTGAGCTGTAGTGTCAATGTGACTGTGAGTGTGAGCTGTAGTGTCAGTGTGAGCTGTAGTGTCAGTGTGAGTGTGAGCTGTAGTGTCAGTGTGACGTGAGCTGCACAGTAGTGTCCCACCTAGAGCGGTTGATTGAATTACTAAATTTGTTTTGAGGGGTTATTACCCACCCCCCACCCCCCCGGAAAGTGATCCACTGATCAGGTTGCTGTTTACATCTAGATAAACAGAGGAGAAAAAAAACTACCAAATTTCATGTTGTTGTTGCTGATGTTTTGATGATAATAATAATTCTTGCATTTGATAGAGCAGAGATGAAGTGAAAATCTCTCAGTATTATAGAGGATGGTTGGCAGATGAAATTACCGTTCTATCTATTGGCAATTAGTGTAATACTACTAATAATAATAATCCTGGCATTTGATATAGTGCTTTTCACATCTTATCGACGACTCAAAGCCCTTCACAGAATATACTGCAAAGTGAATTAACTGTATATTTGTGGGTGAATCACGGCAGCCAATTGCGCACAGCAGCGTCCCCCATACAGTCGTGGATTGAAATGACCAATTTTATTATTGTGGATTTTTTTGAAGGGATTATTATTAGGCGTGTGGAGTAAGGAAACTTGCCCAAGGTTTCGCTCTGACCTGCCTGGATTTGAACACAGGTCTCCCCAGCTTGGTCTCCCCAGTTTGCAAGACAAGTGCTCAAACCTCTAAGCCACAGGATATACACACATCACACATCACAAGCAGTGTGTAAATCAGTGTGTAAAAGCAAGTCTAATCACAAGCATTCCCTCTGCTTAGTAAAGCTGCTGGCTTGCTGCACCATTCTGTCACCGTTCCATTATTCTTACAGTCTGTAGTAATGTGTAAATAATTTATATATATATATATATTATATGTGTGTGTATATATATATATATAACTATATGATATTATTTAAGGGAAATGGAGAGACCTGCCCCTATAGATGGATTCAATTGCAGAAGCTGTTTGTAAAAGACTTAGTAAACAACAACAACAACAACAACTTTGATTTATATAGCGCCCTCCACGCCAGACGGCGTCTCAGAGCGCCTCACAGGAGCGGATCCTGGGACCGAGCCAGGGGCAGGGGCAGGAAGATGACCAAAAGCTCGGTCGAAGAGAAAGGTCTTCAGCTGTGACCTGAAGCTGGGAAGAGAGGGGGCGAGGGCGAAGGGAATGAGGAAGGGAGTTCCAGAGCCTCGGGGTGTAGTGGCTAAAGGCACGGCCGCCGAGGGTGGAGCGGAGGACTCGGGGGGCATGGAGGAGGCCAGACCCAGAGAAGCGAAGGAAGCGGGTGCTGGTTTGGGGGGAGAGATCAGAGAGGTAGTGGGGTGCAGAGGAGTGGAGGGATTTGAAAACAAGGGTGAGGATCTTGAAGTCGATCCTCTCTGGGACAGGGAGGCAGTGAAGTCTGGCAAGGACTGGGGTAATTGGGGAGCGAAGCTTGGTGCAGGTGAGTATGCGGGCGGCAGAGTTTTGAATCAGCTGGACTTTGTGGATTGTGGTGGAGGGGAGACCGGCGAGGAGGGCGTTGCAATAGTCCAGCCGAGAGGTGACGAAGGCATGAACCAGGGTTTCAGGGCTTTGTGGTGAGGTATTGCCGTAGACGGGCGATCTGTCAGAGGTGATAGGAGGCAGTGCTGGTAATGGACCGGATATGGGGGAGGAAGGACAGTTGGGAGTCAAACCTGATGCCAAGGTTGTGCACAGGTTCGGAGAGTTTTAGGGGGAGACCGGGAAGGTGGAGGAGGTGAGAGCCGTGTGAATGGAGACGTTGA
Organism: Hydrolagus colliei; assembly: GCA_035084275.1. Taxonomy (NCBI): domain Eukaryota; kingdom Metazoa; phylum Chordata; class Chondrichthyes; order Chimaeriformes; family Chimaeridae; genus Hydrolagus; species Hydrolagus colliei. The sequence continues at coordinate 8,681,167 of CM068766.1, read as the reverse complement.
CGAGAGCCAAGGAGTATGGCCTCCGTCTTGTCAACATTCAGCTGCAAGAAATTTGTGCTCATTCAGCCCCTGATGTCTGACAAGCTGACAGAACATCAGCCTGACTGGGGGTCACAAAGTGAAGTGGAGAAATAGAGTTGGGTGTCATCCGCGTACATGTGGAAGTGTGCCCCGTATCTGTGGATGACATCCCCAAGAGGGAGCATGTAGATGAGGAAGAGGAGGGGGCCAAAGATGGATCCCTGGGGTACCCCGAAGGTAACTGGGTGAGTGCAGGAGGAAAAACCATTTGTGGAGATGTGCTGCTGGCGGTTTGTGAGGTAGGGACTCGAACCAGGCGAGTGCGGTCCCACTGAGGTGGATGACGGAGGACAGGGGGTGGAGGAGGATGGTGTGGTCGACTGTGTCGAACACAGCCTACAGGTCCAGGAGGATAAGGTGGCGGAGGGAGCCCTGGTCACAGATAGAGAGGACATCGTTTGACTTTCACAAGCGCAACAACTTACATTCTTGATGCTCCTTGAGGCCACTAACTAATGGTCGTCATTCATTACATATTGACTTGTACAGGACCACGCTACAGTCAGGGACAACTGTCACAACTTGCATCCTCCTTCACCATGAGTGGCCAGGGGGGGAAAGTGGGGTCTCCTTGGAGCTGAACTGGCCCCATGGTAACATAACTGAATTTCGGAATGAAGCCAACCCTCTGGTGGTTTCTACAACAACAACCAAATGACATTTGTAGAGGCCCATTCATTTCAGGAGGACATCCCAAGGTGCTTAACAGTCACAGGTCAGGACCCAGGCAAGCGGGAGGGGCAGGGTTGAGATGAGGGACGGCAGAGAGGTAGGAGGGCGACTGAAGGCACGGTCAAAGAGCAGGGCCTTGAGACTGGTCTTGAAGGAAGCAAGGGAGGGAGCAAGCTGAAGCGATTGTGGGATGGAGTTCCAAAGTGTAGGCGCAGTGAGGCTAAAAGAGGCAGTCAATGGTAGAGCAGGTCGGGCTGGAGACATGGAACTGGCAAGAGCCTGCTGAGCGGAGAGAGCAGACAGGTTGATAGGGGGTCAGCAAGCCAGAGAGGTAGGAGGGAGCAAGGCTGTGGAGGGTTTTGAAAATGAGGACAAGGTTCCTGAGCCAGGCGTATCCGCAGTCTTCCTGGGCACTGTTGACAGCACAGCCAGCCGGCATCGCAGAAACTGGAGGGACAGATGAGCAGACAAGCAATGGGAGAAGTTGACAATGGTAAGATGTGCGGTTTTGGCTGGTTAGACTCCAGCAGTAACCCCAACGCACACTCTGGGGTTCTTGCCAACCTGCGCCTAATATTTTTCAGAATTAGGTAAACAGAATCTGTCCCTACAGGGAGAGAGAGAGTGTGCATTACTGTATATTCCAGCAATTTATCTCTGGAATTTCCAAATGTAAGTGGAAGTCATAGACTTCTTAATTTGGTTTGAATACTCTGCAGGTGTCAGCTGGCCAAACCAAACATCACTATGGTTAGTGCTGCCAGTTCATATCTTCATCATTACTGATATGACCTCATCGCCGGGTCAAATTCCTCCCTTACAGTTTTAGTTCTGATTCAGAGTGCAGGGTCGTGTGGGTGACCAATGCAGCTGCTTAAAGCTGAGATGTTTGGGAATGTGAACTTTTATCGGAGAACATAAAAACAGCAACAAAGAAGCTATTTAAAAAAATGGGATTTTGAGAACCAATGCCCCCAGAATGCCACAGAATGAATGGCTGTCTTTATGCAGACACAGTAGTGAGTGTGACACACAAATGGAATTCTCTGGATGGCTAGGCAGTGCATGTTAATAAATAATAATCCTTGCATTTGATATAGCACTTTTCACATCTTTGAGATGTCACAAAGCACTTCACAGAATGTGAAGTGAATTGACTATTTGAGTGGGTGAAACGTGGCAGCCAATTGTGCACAGCAGCTTCCCACAAACAGTCGTGGTGAGATCCATCCATCCATCCATCCATCCAACCACCCACCCACCCACCCATCCACCCACCTGAATATTGTGTGAGTGATTGGAATAGATGCCTGTTTCTGAGCTGCCCTGCCTTTGGGGTGTAAGAGGCTGTTCACACCCTGAAGTAGCATCACTAGATGTTTTTCTGGCTCTCTGCTCTTAGAGAGAGAATAGTAATTAGTTTTGTGTTGACCTTTTGTCAGTGTTACTGTGGTTCAGGATGGGTGGCGTCAGGATCATTACTCATTTCGTATTGTTTCAGCTCCAGATGTTTCCTTTACAAGTGAGATCTCAGAAAACAATTGGGAAGCTGTGCTGCAGGTCTCAGGAAGGCAGCACAGGCTGCAGAGCTGAAAATAGAAGCACCTTTTCCATTCAGTAACATCTTTGGCTTGTGTTGTTGATAAAGTGGAACAAGCATTTTTAGCTGACTTTTTGGAAACTATTTTCCCACATGGTGCGGCAGATCTTATCTGTCAATCCACAAGGATTTCTGCAATAAGTGAAATTCAATCACTGTTGGACAAGATCCTGAAGCACCGCCCTGCTCGTGAAATTAAACATTTTGTTCCAAGAGAGTCCTGTAAACACTCGGGCAGCTATGCTGGGTTTTCTCTGGGTTTTTTTTTAACATGGAGCTTGTCCTGGTCTACACCTGATGCCTCGAGCCTCAGGTGATTTACAGTCCCTTCCTCCCAATGTGAAAGATGCTATACAATGTAATTTTGTTGTTGTTGTTGTTGGTTCCTCATCTGTGGAAGTTATGTACAACAACAAAACCAATAACTTGCACTTATATAGCACCCTCCATGCCGGGTAGTGTCTCAGAGCACTTAACAGTGGCGGAGCCTGACTCCAAGCTGGGCTGGTGGTGGTGGGGGGTAGATTGAGGGGAGGTAGCCGAAAGCATGGTCAAAGAGAAAGGTTTTCAGATAGGATTTTAAAAGGAGAAGATAGGGGGCAAAGCGGAGGGATTGAGGGAGAGTGTATCAGAGTTTGGGGTTAGTGGCTGATGGTGGGTGCGAGGGACAACAACAATTTACATTTATATAGTGCCCTCCACATCCGTTGGCGTAACAGAGTGCTTAACAATGAAGGGCCCGAGACTGGGCCAAGGAGAGGGGGGGTGGGTGACTGTAAGCTCAGTTGAAGAGAAACAGCAAAGAGGTTGAAGAGGGTACTGCTGTGAGGAGAGAGGAAGTTAGAGAGGTAAGGAGGGGTGCCAAGAAGTGGTGGGATTTAAATACTAGAGTGAGGACCTTGAAGTCGATCCGCTCTGTGACAGGGAGCCAGTGGAGTTGGGCAAGGCATGGGGTAATTAGAGGACAAAGTTTGATGCGGGTGAGAATGCAGGTGACGGAGTTTTGGATGAATTGAATTTAGTGAATGGTGGAGGAGGGGAGGCCGGTGAACAGGATGTTGGAGTAGTCTAGCTGAGAGGTGACAAAGGCAACAACAACAATAAATTACATTGACTAAGGCAAGCAGGAGGCAGGTGCCAGTCAAACTGAGTGATGATTTGGAGAGTGAAAAGGTCGGAGAGGTGCCAGAGAGTGAGTGAATTTAAACACGAGGGTGTACACTTTCTAATCAGTCAGAACTAACTTATTAGAAAAAGTATCAATGAGTGCCCTGAAAAGACACTAGATGGATATTGGTCTTCTCTTGCCTAGCAAATTCGCCTTCGATACCGTGGACTATTCGACCCTCCTCCACCTCCTCTCGTCCCACTTCAACCTTCAAGGTTCTGTCCTTGAATAGTTCAGGTCCTATCTTTCACACCATCTCCACTTTATGTTCGCTCACTGCTTTTCTTCCAGCCCCGCACCATCTCATGCTCAGGGCTCTGTCCTTGGTCCCCTCCTCTTCACCCTCTACTTGCTCCCCCTCGGTGACATCATCCGCAGACATGGGATAAATTTCCACATGTACGCAGATGACACACAACTCTATCTCCATCCTCAACTCCAGGATTGCCAGCGTCCTGACTGCCTGCCTGTCTGATATCAAGTCCTGGACGAGGGACAACGTTCTCCAGCTGAACATCAGCACAACTGAGGCCCTCCTGATTGGCTCAATCAGCGCCTCCGCACTTCAGGCACTGGCAGCATCAGCATCCAAGGCTGCACTCTCCACCTTATGAAGCCAGTCTGGAACCTGGGAGTCTTGTTTGGCCCTGAACTGTCCTTTCTCCTCCACATCCGTGCCATGACCAGAACTGCATTCCACCACCTCTATAACATTGCGACTGCTCCGCCACTGCCTCACCTCTCAGACTGCCGAAACCTTCATCCATGCATTTGTCACATCAAGACTTGACTATGGTAACTCACTCCTTGTCGCCCTTCCCGGCTCTACCCTTCACAAGCTGCAGATCATCTAGAATTCTGTCGCTTGTGTCCTTTTCTGCACTAGGCTCCACAACCCCACCACTCCCACCCACCCTCGCCCATCTCCATTTGCTCCCCCAGAGGATCACATTCAGGATCCTCGTCCTCACTTTCTCCAATCTGCTGACTCCCTATCAACCTGCCTACTGTTCAGCAGGCTCCAGCCTTCTCTATGCCTCCCACCCAACCTGCCCTATTATTGATGGCTAGGCTTTCAACCTCTCTGCCCCCACACTCTGGAACTCCATCCCACAATCGATTCAGCTCGCTTCCTCCCTTGCCTCCTTCAAGGCCGGTTTCAAGACGTTCTTTTTTGATCGTGCCTTCTGCCGCTCTCCCACCTCTCTCCCTCTACTCCTCCCAACCCTGCTCCTCCTCCGTGCTCGGGTCCCGAACCCTGACTGTTCAGCACCTTGGGACATCCTCCCGATGTGAAAGGCATTCTATAAATGTAATTTTGTTGTTGTAGCAAATACTTATGGTCTTATGTCCAAACCAAATACCCGCTCCTATACTGTTCTGTGTAGGTGTCTCCTACACTGTACTCTAAAACTCTACAGGATAGGGCACTGACCAGCACTGAGGGTAAGAACAAAATGAAGACTATGAAGGCTCTTACAATCACACATACTCACACTCACACAGACTTTCACACTCATGCACACTCACATACTCACTCATACTACACAGACTCCCACAGTCACTCACATTCACGCACACTCACAAGTACATTTGTATTCACACATACCTTCACACACACACACATTCTCCCACACATATGCACTCGCATGCTCTCAAGCATACTCCCATACACACTCGTTTACCCATAAGCACAGCCCCTCATCCACATTCTTGCACACCATACACACCCACACAGGAAGCGAACATGGGGTTCTGAAGTTTGTATAGATGTGTTGCTAAGTGTATATTACAATGCAGTGATTTCCCTACAGGATGGGCTTCCCGTCCGGAATGTGGCACACTGCACACATGAAGTTTTGAGTTTCTGCTTTGATTTTGGCTGATTTGTAGTACTTTGTTGACGGAATAATTTTTCTGGGAAATTATTTTCTTCTCAGTTCCTTCCAATGTGTGTCTCAGCACCTCCCTTGTCCAGGTCAGAACGGTTTCCCGCCTAGTCAGGGCCTCTCTGTATCCAGCCATTGTTGCCCAGGGCAGGGAGAGTCCGATAGGCTACTTGGTTTTCTATCTTTGCGTGTCTCAGGTATGAGGCCAGTACTTGGTGCCATGGCTAAAACACAATGTATAAACTGTGGTCGGCACCTGGGTACCAGGGTCCGGCGATATATTGATATATCGCTAAAACCCGATATAATTTTCATATCGATACGCCGATATAGGCATTTCAAACATATCGATATATCGAAAAATCGATATATCGAGGTAAAAAATCGGAATGTGCGCACACTGAACTACAAGACCCAGAATGCTCATCTCTATACACAATGCACAGACCGGGGTGCAAAGCCGCCATATTGTATTCATAGTCCTCGAATACAATATACAGGTATGCAAGGGGTTGGGGGTGAGAGAGACGGCTCGAGGTGGGGTGGGGGGGGAGAGAGACGGCTGGTGGGGGGTGGGAGGTAGAGAGACAGCGGGTGGGGGGGTGGGAGGGAGAGAGACGGCTGGGGGAGGTGTAGGGAGGGAGAGAGATGGCTGGGGGGGGGGTGGGGAGGGAGAGAGACTCGGCTGGTGGGGGGGTGGGAGCGAGAGAGACAGCTGTGGGGGGCTGTGGGGGCGGAGAGAGACAGCTGGGGGATTGTGGAGTGGGAGAGAGATGGCTGGGGGGGGGGGGGGTGGGGGGGGAAAGAGATGGCTGGTGGGGGGTGGGTGGTGGGGGGGGAAAGAGACGGCTGGGGGGAGGTGGGGGGTAGAGATAGACGGCGGGGTGGGGAGAGGGAGAGATGGGGTGGAGGTGATAATATACAGATAGATAGAGATGGGGGGGATGTGAGAGAGACACAGAGACACAGACAGAAAAACACAGAGATGGAGAGAGTGAGAGACACAGAGAGAGAAAGATATTTACCTCCTGAGGAGACAGGCCCGGAATGCTCGCGCACCCGGAATGTGCGCGCATGCACAGTACGAAAACCCTGAAAATATCGATATTTCGGTATATCTCAATATGAGCCGATCAATGTATCTAAATCGGAAAATTTCCATATCGACGGACCCTACTGGGTACCAATCACACCAGAACTCAGTACCTCATGCTCCCTTTTGGTCAGTGAACACTGCTGTTAGAAACGTGTTAAACATGTTTCCAGCATGGCAAAAATAATGAGAACACGGCATTTGGCATAAGAGGAAAGGAAACCTCCAGGAGGCAAGGTACATGACATGCGGGAGAGTGAAGTCCTGGAAAAAAATGCACCCACTGAAGATTGTCATTGTTTGGTTAAAATACATGATAGTAATTGAAAGGCCCCACATGTAATGCATGTGACAGTGTATCCAGAGGATTGAGTTCAGGTTCTTCATTATCCTCTGAAACCAATTTTTACCAACATGTCCACTCCCCCTGGTCAGCCGGCCCTGGCCTGTTCCATGGTTCCACCCGGCACCCCCACCACCAGACGTATTCACCCTTTCCGTCTCCATTCTCTGGAACTTTATCTCAGAGCCCCTCCACCTCATTCCCTCTCTTGCCTCCTTCAAAGCCTGTCTCAAGTCTTTCCTCTTTGACCCGTGCTTTGGCCACCCTCCCATATACAGCCTCTTACCCTCCTCCCCTCTTGACCACAACCTCTAACTCAGGTCAAACCCTTCATTGTGTACTGCCTTTGGATGTCCTCCAGGTATGAGAGGTGCTGTGTAAATGCAGTTTGTTGTTGTGCCTTGGTAGTTGCCTTGCCTTTTTTAGGAGTATGAAGTGGGTGTGGTGGTTACAAATGCTGGTTTCAGATTGAAGCAGTATTCTGTTGCTTGTGGCCACAATCACAGGGAGGCCATACTGCTAACCTAAATAACACAACTTGTGACTGGAACCTCCACTTGAATATGAAGCATCCTGAGCTGCTGAGGCTGCCTCCAAACTATGCCAATGCCCTCTGGGTCTGCAATCCATTTCATTAAGAATGGGTACATCAGCTTTTCACTTCTCCTTTGGAACCAGCAATGAAATGAGATTTGATTTCTATGAAATAACCCTGTAAATCAGATTGGAGAACATTGAATTCCAGACATTGAGTACATGGACTAAGATGCTGTGGACAGAAAGAGAGAATCTTTCCACTTTGATATTTTGATATACATGAAAATATGTTTGGTAAAACTCCATGATTCACAAGCACATGCGATAATCAATGACACTAAAGTGCTTTGAGTGTAGTCTCACCTTGTGTAATATGATACACACTCTCCTGGCTTGTCAACTTCCCCAAATAAAACCAGGGTCAGTGCCACTAACAAGCTAACTTTGTTTATTTCTGCCAAAGGAGAAGATTTGAGTCAATACTTTCTTACCCACTGGAATGTGGGCTGAAAGTGAGTGCCCTGTGAGACTGGGGTGAAGGTGAAGCTGTAAGCACAACTGCAGGAAACAGGTTTTGGAATAAGGTCAATGTTTTGTTGAGCTGGTGGCCAGGCTAGAGGCTGTAAATACTTTTCTTGGCTAGGATGGAGGAAGCCATTCCCTGATCATTATCACGATTGTAAAACAGCACTTTGCAGTTTGCTGCTTTTTCTGAGATTATTTTAACTGTTTGATAAACCAGCTACATTTCAAATAAGCAAATCCCAGCTGTGAATCAATGTTGTTTCTGGGAACAAAGGAACCAGATCAGACCAATGTCTAAAATTATTCCTGTTTTCCAGGTTCAACCTTGTCTGGTCATAGAGACAGGGAATTGTAAAATCACATTTGTGAGGACTTTTAATTTTCTCTGTCTTCCTCTGGTTGGGTGTGGTTCACAGGCACTGGCTGCCGTCCATTCAAATGAATATTGTTCACGTTCACGGGAATTTCACAGTGCAGTGGTCAGCAGGCAAAAGCACTTGGGTTCGATTCCCTCACAGGACAAAACCTTTGGCAACTTTTCTTACTCCAAATACTTCTGTTTACCCAGTACTAAGTAGGAACCCAGTTGGTGGATGCCATTCCAAGGGAAGTAGTTTGTATTAGCTTGGTGCAGTGATATTCTGGAGTCATAAGTTTGTGGATTCAAGCCCCATGTTAGGACATCATATTAGCTGACATTACAATGCAGTGCTGTGGTGGGGGATGGAGGTGGGGGATTTAGGTGGATGCTAAAGATCCTATGGCACTATCCAAAGAGAAAAGAGTATGACCTGGTGTTCTGGCCAACAATCAATAAATTTGGTCACTCACCCCATGGGTATTTGTGGGACATTGCTGTGCACAATTTGTTTGTGCAGTCGTCCATAAAATACATCAACAACAACATCAAAATTAAATTTTTAGAGTACCCTTCATGTCGGGAGGATGTCCTAAGGTGCAAATACATATCAATCTCTTTAATAATAGGTGCTGTGAAATGCATTGAGATGTCTCAACAATGTGATCAGAATAAAAATAAATTATTATTATGTATGAATCTTGGAAGTGATTGCTGGCACTTGAATTTATAGGATGTTAAGCTGAGCCTAGTTTCTCTTCACCTTGTTGACAGGGATGAAAACCAGGAGCCTGGTTGGTTTTCCCTTATCGAATTCTGGGAAGTTTGGGGAAAATTTAACTTCCCCAACTGAGGTCAGCAAACACTGGGATTTGAACCAGGGAGCTCATCTTTACCATCAGGGTCAGTCCCCACTGAGTGGAATCATTCACAGCAGGACACAAAGCTGCTCAAAACCAAAGCTAGAGCAGTGCAACAGGAAGTCAACAAAGCAGGAAAGGCCTGTCAGGCTGACTTGTGAGGCACTCGGTTGATGTTTGCTTCTTTTCGTGCATCCAGTGCTGATTCAACAACATTACCCCAAGGACATAAGGAAAATGTACTGGAAATAAAATAAAATGTCCCTCTGATTAAAGACTTTCGGGATATTTTGTTTTGCTGATCAGATTATCCAGTAGATATCATCGGTCGGTGTCTGTATCTGAGGGTTGTTGTTCATTGTTTGCCAAGTTCAGCGACTGTTCTGCTTCTGAGAAATCTGTTTCCAATTGTTTTGTTTCCAGAATTGAAGTTGCTGGAAATGTACATTACAGAGAGAATGGCCATCCATTGTGAGCTCCTTGGGTCAGCACTCCCACTGCTCATAGCTTCCATAACTGTTACTGTGAGAAGAATTTACTGGATTAGAAATTGGTCCAAGTAAAATCCTTTAGTCTATTGTCTATTGTTTTATCCAACATTACTGCAGTAGTCAGCAGGCATCGACATCAATGTACCACTAGTGGAGAGGAGGGAACAAATGGAGCTGCTTTCCCCACCTCCACCTCTTTTCCTCAAATCACCTGAACCCCAGGACTTTGCCACACAAGAGCCACTGAATATAGTAATGTTTCACTAAACACTGGGATAGTACAATTGGGAGAGGACAATCTAGTCTCAGAAACCTTCCTGTGTTAAAGCTGCAAGGAGACATTGAAGGCCACTGACATGTAACAACACCCACCCCCTCCCCAACCTAGAACATCCCCACCGTGTGGTGAAGATTGTGAAGTGAGCAAAAAATGGAACCCCGTTAGTGAGTCTGTTTTAGAATAGTGATCCATAATGTTTGGCTACATTTCTTCTTTATTTCTTGCAGGTGAAACCGACTGGGCAATCAATCACCCAGGGCATTCATGACATTGTGAACATTTCAAGGAAAAGATGGCAGGAGCAGCCCGACTGAACCTGAGTATCCCTAGTAAGTGTTTCTCGCTCCAAACCCTATCCAAACAACCCATTCAACCTAACTCTACCTCAACCCAACTCTACCACATAACTCAACCCCATCTCCGTCTATCCCACCCTTAATCATACACTCAACCCAATCCCAACCAAAACTTTAACCCAGATCAAATCCTACCCAAATTAACCCTAACTTTCCAACAACCCAGCTATTAACCTCAACCCCAAACATGACATAAAGACTGACTAAATAACTATTTATTTGAATCCTATAAAGTTCTAGAGATTTGTTGTTTCATAGAAGCCAAATACAGTTTATACCTTTTCTCTCCAATCACCAGATCTAGGAAGCAACGCGTTGTACCAGCAGGTGGGGGACAATCAGAGGAGCCCCTACGCTGTTGAGACACCTTATGGTTTCCAATTAGATTTGGATTTCCTTAAATACGTTGATGATATTCAAAGTGGAAATACCTTGAAGAAGTTAATTCACAGGAGACCAAAGATCAAACCATCCTCAAGCAACAAAGCCTGGAGTGGTCAGAGCAGCGGATGGACCTCCACCGAGTCGCTGTCTTCCACAACCAGCGAGGATATCCAAGGTTCAGCCACAACACCAAAAGCAAGGAGCCAACAAGGCGGGTGTGAGAACCAAGAACCTGTAACCGCAATGTCACCACCACCAGATAAGCATCTGCTACCACCTCCGTCCCCCAGATCGGCGCGCAACCTTCGTGTGGAGAGGACGTTGCTGGAGACCAGCCGAAGGTTACAGCACCAACATTTGAGTATTGAAGATTGTCATAGGCTAAAGGTGCTGAGCACTGCGCCCAAACCATCCAGTATTTCAAGCAGCCAGAGACAGCTGTCCCCCAGTGTGTATCACCACACCTTCCTGGGAAACGGTGAGTCACATGCCCACTCCAGCCCAGCCTTCTTCACATTCAGCCCAATGAGTTCAGGAAGAAGCTCTCCAGTCCCCAGCATCACCCCAGCCCACCTGCAGCACATCCGGCAGCACATGGCAGCGGGCCTGAGGAGGCTGAAAGAGTTGGAGGAACAGGTGAAAGGCATCCCACAGCTGGAGAGGAAACTGAGTGTGATGGAGGAGGAGAAGCGGCAGCTGCTGTCCGAGCTGGAGCAGAGGAAGGTTTGTAACTGCAGCCAGGCCCTTGGCTTCCGCCAGCGCTCCTATAGTACCAGCAGCCTCACTGGGGAGAGTGCCCAGGGCAGCACTGTGCCAACATATATCAACAATATAAAGAGGACAAGTAAAATCAGAGAACTCAGACAACTAACTGAGAAGCTGGCAACTCTGAAAAGACATGGAAAAGGCAGCAAATCCAGAGCTGCAGCCAGTGTGACGCACAGATCAGTGAGTGTGGGCGGTGAGAAGCACATGGACCAGGCTGTCTTCTATTACAAGTCAGACAGGCCTTGTCAGGATGTAGCGGTTGGAACTGAGCTGGAGGTGACACATGCCAGCGTTGGGGTTGTGGAATCCTTGCTGGGACTGAACACGGAAGCACAGGAGGAAATAGAATTTTTACAACAAATTATTGACCGACAAAAAGACAATATGTCTATGATGGAGGCGGAGCTGGAGGAGAGCAGTAATGAAGTGCATGCGTTCAAGCTTAAGGTAGCAGCTTTCACCTCCAGAAAGATGCTGGATGTGGGGGTGATGGCCCAGCCCACAGTGGCTCACGCCAGTCTGCAAGCCAAGGTTTGTGTAGTCAGTCGAGCAGTAGGTGATGACTGCATCACAGATGACTCTGTGGATTGTGGTCTGCAAAGCAAAGCAGTCAACTGTGATTTGGACATAACAGAGGTTTCCGTTGGTCATGATTCTCTTATTGTCCATGTAAAGGAGGAGGCTGCACACAGAGTGCACAGTGAGAACACATCCAAGGCCTCACTTAGCGAAGAGGTGGCCAGAGATATGGTGCCGAGTGTTTATAGCGATAAGGAGATGGGTGTGTGTCTCAGGGAGCCAGGAGCAGCCTGCAGCCTTACTATAGAAATGAGAGACTGTGGCTTAAAGCAAACCAATAAGGACAATGTGACCTTGGAGAATCAGATTGTAGTCAAGCTCTATAGCTCATCTCAACAACTCGTACCTGGGAGAGGAGGAGCAAATACTGAGGAGAAGAAATCGGATCAGGATCAGACCAGCATTGCCAAGGGGGCAGAGGCTGGCAAGCCCAAGGGTGAGTGTATCATTGGGTTTGGAAATGTTTGGTTCTGGCAGCCCTGCTCTGACCATGTCTGACTGAAGGTCTGAGCTCACCAGTGGGTGGCTCAAGGTGATGAAAGTTGTTGTGGTTCCTCTGAATACATGAGGCACGATGCCTATGACGGAGCTTTGCTGCAGCTGAGCAAGTGAGCATATCTGTGGTGTAATTGTGCTGTTTTTTCTTTCTGACAGGAGTGTTGAAATCCATCATGAAAAAGAAAAATGGGTCGTGCACAGAGTCCAAAGGCACCAGAAAAAATCTGCAGTTTGTTGGTCTAAATAGAGAGTAAGTAATGGTATCCGAGGTGTTTGGAGACTTATCTTGTGAATAGTGTTTTCTTTTTCACTGAAATACTTTCCTCCCATGTGAAAAATGCTATACAAATGTAATTTGTTGTTGTTGAAATGAATGAGAGGTCCAGGAAGATGAGGCAGAGGGAGCCCTAATCACAGAGAGTGAGCACGTCATTTGTGACTGACGAGCACTGTCTATGTGCAACAACACATTCCAGAGCTGTGGCAAGGAAAGGCAAGTGAGAAATGGGCCAGCTGTTATCAGGTTAGAGAAATCAAGTGTTTTTTGAGAAGTGAAGTGATGCAGGAGTTTTGAGGGGAGTGGGATTAAGCCTGATGAGAGGGACAGGTTGACTGTGTCTGCCAGAATTGGGCAGAAGAATGCAGTTGAATGATCAGCATCATGTAGGTGTTGATAATTGAGAGGGGGGAGTTAAAAATGGGAGGAAAGGAATTTAGGGTGGGGGCAGGATAGAAGCTGTGGCAGAAAGAGTGGGTGATACAGAAGGCATGCGGTGTATGTGTACTAGGGGACTCAGGGTAGGAAGATGAGGCTGCCAGGAGCATGTAATATATCTTTAACGCAGAAATTGTCCCCTATTGGAAATAGTAGGCAGTTTGGGCCTGTGTGAGGGAGAGGCAGTAAGTACAAAGATTCTCGAGTCACATTTGGCAATGAATCACAAGGCCAATTTTGTGTCATCTGTACTTGAATATCCAGGTTTGGGATTTAAGCTGTTGGGATTCTAGGCTGTTACACTAGGGGTGGGTTTGGAGGCAGATTTCAGGAGGGTAAGAGAACTGAAAATTGAAGACAGACACTCATTGCAAGCTTGACGGCTGCATTAGGATTGCTGCAGTTGGAAACCCAGAGTGAAAGAAGATCCGAGAAAGAAAGGCACTTCGGGAGCTTTTTCCACGGTGGGAGCAAAAGATGGTGCGGGGCTTGTCCAGATCAATGGTAATGACGAGGTTGAGTGGATGGCCATGGGTAAGGATGAGTGAGTTTATGTGGGGTGGCGAGTTTAAGTGTGGAGTGGAGGGCAGCAAAATCAGAGGAGATGGGGTAAAGGAGCAGTTTAGGTAAAGGTTGAAATTGCAGACATTCAGTGCAAAGCAGACATTCAGTGCAAAGACAGATGGGAGCGAAGAGATGTCTGAGAGGACAAGATATGTGGTTTGTGTTTGGGTGTAGATTAGGGGGATTTTGAAGGAGAGATGGGATGGAGGTTCAAGGTGAAGTATTCAAAGAAGAGGAAGGAGCTGGAGGAATAGAGACCGAGAAAGATTAGGACCACACCACCAGTCCAATGGGTTGGGGGGACAGGGAAGAGGGTGGAAAGGTGTAGAGGGGAGTCTTTGCTGAGGGGGATTGGGGTAACAGACAGGTTTCTGTTGCAGATAGTGAAATCTTTCTTAGAGAGGGAGCAGAGATATTGGATCGGGTGTGACTAGGGGCTGATGTGGGAGTGGAAGAGATTTTGTGGGTTATAGATTGTGGAGAGAGAACAACTGTCGAGTACGAGAGGGAGAGCTGGGTAGGATGTCGTTGAGAAAAGGGGGTTTTACCTTTCAGAGGTGGAGCTTGTGGACAGGGTGGGGGGGTGAGGGGCAGTTGGAGGGGCTAGTCTGGGATGACCATCAGTGAGTACTTTGGTGGGCCTGGCAGAGGATGGCAGGCTGGAACAGAGGGAGACGTGGGAGGGTCCAGGGGAGAGAGAAGGCGAGGGTGGGAAGAGATAGCAGAATGTGGTTTGATGGTGGAGGGAGTGAATGGGTTAGTAAATGAGAGGAGAGTCCAGGAGAGAGGACAGTACCTGCTCTGTGCCTGGCAAGGTGTTTTTCACGTTACCATGTGCAGTGGCTGCTGTGTGGCCGGCCGTGTGTGGTGCTGTAGTCACACCGGGCAATTGTGGTTTGTAATTAGATACGAGAGCAGCTCGAGTGAGGAGCTGAGTGATGCCGAAACCCCCATTGACAGCTCAGACAGCTCGGGAGAGGAGACCGCCGAGGACAAACAGCGGCTGTTACCATGGCAGAGAGAAGAGCAGACAGTGGTTGAAGAGGAGGTGAAAGAGAAGTAAGAAATCCTCAATTTTTTGTTTATATTCTGTGTGACACAAAATGATTGAGATAGTCATCCAATTAAAACCTGTTATAATTGATCATCTGTGGTCCATTTGTCATCTCAGCGCCAATCAAAAGCGCCAACTGGGTTCAGAGGTTAACCTTCAGCTACAGGGTCAGCAACCCAGCCTCCAGCTACACCCAGAGTATAGCCTGTGACACACCTGCTGTGAGTGTGTGAGTGTGACAAAACTTTACAATAAAACGGTCTTTAGTTGAAACCCCCTCCACACCAAGCTCAACCTCGATTTTCCACCCAGCGCTTTGGGACGTCCTCCTGATGAGACAGCCGCTGTGTAAATGTCAGCTATATTGTATTGTGTGGTCAGTTACCTAATGGCATTCTCTGAGATGCTTTCATTACATCCTGGATCGACTATCCAAACGCCCTGCTTGTCAGCCTTCCCAGTTCCTCCCTCCATAGGCTGTAGATAATCCACAACTCTGTGGCCCGGGTCCTCTAACATTCCAAACTCTGTGATCCCCATCTCCCTCATCCTCGGCTGACTCCATTGGCTCCGCATCATCCAGAAGATCCAATTCAAGACCCTGGTCCTCACATTAAAACCCTTCACAACCTCACCTCACCCTATATCCGTGACTTCCTATCCCCTTATCAACCTGCCCGCCCTCTCCGTTCATCAGGCTTTGGTCTGCTCCACGTTCCCCGACCCACCTGCCCCATCATTGGTGGGTGAGCCTTTAGCCACTCTGCCCCCCAACCTCAGGAACTCCATCCGCAGTCCCTCCGCCTCACCCTCTCCCTGGCCTCCTTCAAGTCTCGCCTCAAGACTCTCCTCTTTGATGGACCCATCGGCAACTGTGATATCTTTGGGACTACAATTATCACACACGTTCACGCTGCGATGTTCTGGAAAACGTCTGCACACATCATGTGGTTTATTTACATTTATATACACTGGTCACTAGATGGCGATATCACAGCTCCTCCCTCCTTAATGAAGAAGTTATGAAAAAGTTGTAATTACTGACATTCAAAACACGATACACAATTTATGCATGCATGCATCCATGCATATATACAACTTATGTATATTATCATGTTCAAACTGTGACCCATCCAATCAAAATTCAAACTTGAGGACTGGTTTCCTACTTCTAACGGGATACCTTCCCTGTCCAAAAGTTTTAGGACTCATGGTAGCACTCGGACTCGCCATGTGTCGAATCTGGTATTCATCTTGACTCGTCTCCAGTTCCTCAGTCAGGCTCTGTTGACTATCATCTGGAACTAAACCCTCACCTTCATTCATACTTGAATTCTGGTTTCCTGTTGAGTCCTCTGTTACCATTACTGACTCGTTTGTTGGTCTGAAACTATTTGGTTCATTAGATTTATCCATTTCTCTCCACTCTTCCTGTACTTGTGTAGGTAAGATATGATCAATATGAACAAATCTGAGTTTGCCACTTTCAAACAACCTCTGGAAATCCATATGAAGCTAACAACCCTCTCAAAATATCCAAAGTTTTGCTAGATGTTGTTGTGTTCATCGGAAACACCTCAACCCACTTGGAATGACTATCTATCACAATGAACAACTGCCGTCCATTTAGATCTGCAAAATCTATGTGTAACCTTTGCCACACTCTGGCTGGCCATTTCCATGACTGTAGTGGCACTGGTAGTGGACTCCTTCCAACCGATTCACATACTGTTTTACTGTGTTTTCAATATCTTTATTCAACCCTGGCCACCATAGGTAGCTTCTAGCTAGACTCTAGGTGTTGATCATGAAGATCACCTAACAACTGTACTCTGTACCTTTCGAGGATTACCAATCTAGCTCCCCACATGACACATCCTTGGTCATTTGACAATTTGTGTCTCCTAACAAAGTATGGCCTAATTTCTTCTTCTGTCTCAGTTGTATGACTAGGCCACCCACGGACAATATAGTCATGCACTTTGGATAAAACCCTGTCCCTACGAGTTGCCTTGCTGATGTCACTTGATGTGACTGGAAGCTCTTCAATATGGGAAAAATAGAACATATCTTCCCTGTTGGGTTTCTTTTCTGATGCTAAGGGTAACCTCGACATTGCATCGGCATTACCATGGTCTGCTGATCTACGATATTGTATGTCATACTGGTATGCTGACAAGATCAACGACCATCTTTGCATTCTGGCTGCTGCTAGAGTAGACTTTGTGACTTTGGATTTAAGATGGTTGTCAAAGGTTTATGGTCTGTTTCAATGATGAACTTGCAACCATACAAGTATTTATGGAATCTCCTAACTCCCCAAATCAAGGCCAAAGCTTCTCTCTCTATTTGGGCGTAGTTTTTCTCATTACTACTCAGTGTTCTAGAAGCGAAAGCTATCGGTCTCTCTTCTACTGTTTCTAACACATGAGAGATAACCGCACCAACCCCGTATGGGGAGGCGTCACATGCTTGATTGTCTTGGTGACATCATAGTGTACCAGTATTGTACCATCTACCAGCTGCTTTTTACACGACTTGAAAGTCTGGTCACATTCACGTGTCCATTTCCATGGTGCATCTTTCTTCAAAAGCTCATTCAAGGGGTGTATAAAGGTTGCCAAATTTGAAATGAATTTTCCATAATAATTCAACAATCCCAAGAATGATCATAGCTCAGATGCGTTTCTGGGAATGGGCGCCTTCCTGATCGCCTCAACCTTACTCTGGATTGGGTGCAACCCATCTTTGTCTACCTTGTGCCCTAGGTACTCTACAGACTCTTTAAACATCTCACATTTGTGAGCCTTGACACGTACTTGGTATTTCTCTAACCTATGTAACACCATGTGTAGCCTTTCATCATGAACCTGCCTATGAACCTGCGCAGAGATGAGTATGTCATCAAGGTAGTATATTACCCCATCGATTCCTTCTAGAATCTGAGTCATGACTCCTTGGAAAATTCCTGGGCTTGATGCAATGCCAAATGGAAGTCTATTGTATTGATACAGGCCCACAGGGAACAAACCATATTAGACCTTGTTTTGTGTAATGAAACAGGGCTGATCAGCAAACTGGAACTTAAGGCTCCTCTTCGGCAAAGTGATCATAATATGATGGAATTTAGCATTAAGTTACAAAGGGAAGTAGTTAAGTCTGAAGCAAAAGTCTTCAATTTAAATAGAGCCAACTTTGCTGGTATGAGAGAGGATTTAGCCAGAATAAACTGGGAGACTAGACTTAAAGATTTGACAGTAGACCAGCAATGGCAGACATTCAAGGAGATAGTGCAAAATTCCCAAAGAGCACATATTCCTTTGAAGAATAAGAATGACATGGGAAAGGTGGTTCAGCTGTGGCTAACGAGAGCAGTTAGGGAAAGTATCAAATCAAAAGAAAAAGCCTATAAAACAGCGAAGATGAGTAATAAATCCAAGGATTGGGAGAACTTTAGGGAATAACAGAGGAGGACCAAAAAAATTTATCAAAAGGGAGAAAATAGATTATGAGGGCAAACTAGCGAAGAACATAAAAACAGACTGCAAGAGTTTTTACAAATATATAAAGAGGAAAAGGCTATCGAGGGTGAATATGGATCCATTACAGGCAGAGACCAGAGGTATTATAATAGGGGACAAAGACATGGCAGAGTCATTAAACAAGTATTTTTCTACAGTCTTCACCATAGACGACACTGGAAACATATCAAAAATAGAGGGGAACCAAGAAGACATGTTAGTGAACAACTTAGGGAGATTAACATTAGTAAAGAGATGGTTCTAGGTAAATTGTCGGGTCTTAAAACCAATAAATCCCCTGGACCGGATGGCCTGCATCCTAGAGTTTTAATGGAGGTGGCTACTGAGATAATGGATGGCATGTCTATAATCTTCCAAAATTCTGTGGATACTGGAAAAGTCCCCATTGATTGGAAGATTGCAAACGTAACTCCACTATTTAAGAAGGGTGGGAGAGAAAATATGGGAAACTATAGACCAGTTAGTCTGACGTAGGGAACGGCGATTAATCGTTTTTTCGATTAAACCCGATGTGATTTTCAGATCGGTATGCCGATATGGTCATTCTAAAAAACCTGTTATATCGAGGGATTCGATTTAAAAAATATACATAGATATATTTTTAATATCGTTCCTGGCAATATATCAATATTGTTGGTATTATCAGTGTAATGCGATCTTTTCCAGCTTACCTTGTCGCCGGCATTGCAACCTCCTAGATCTAGAGCATGGAATGCGCGTACATTCGGTGCGCGCGCACAATTAACGGGCGCGCACATCCGATGCGCACGCAAACTTTACTGTGTATACTCGACGTGAGTCGTGGCGTCTTAACAAAGTCGCATCGCTGAAAATTGTAGTTTGAAAATTTACCTTTCTCATCATGGGGAAAAGAAGCCCCGTATGGGACACTTTGAAAACAATGCAGTCAGTAATGGTGTGTATAGATGTACAGTTTGCAAGGTTTGTTAAGACATCTGATTCGAGCACGAGCAACCTGCGACATCACATTAAGCAGCACCACCCCGCCCAGCACGCTGCCCTCAGAGCGAAATCATTGTCGACAACAGCAGGAAGTCGAACCAGCGCTTCGGAGAAAGCGACAGGTAGTGGGGCCAGTGCAGCTCAAACAATTCCTGCTTTATTTAAGAGGAGAACATTGTACCAGAGAGGGGACAAAAAGTGGCAAAGTATCACGAACGCTGTCACTTTTTGCATAGCAAAGGAGAGCTTGCCAATGGCGAAGGACATTAATTCAGACTTCAGACTACATAAAAATAAGTGGCATTTTGTGGCTGTAAGTGTTATTTTTGTGTGTGAGAGAGTTAGAAGCCAAACTATCACTGCCTCTATGTGTGTGTCTAGTCAGACACACACAGCAGTGATAATCTGGCTTCTAACTCCAACAGTCAGACTGTATGTCTCTCTCTTTTCTATTGTAATAGATCTCATTTACACGTGGACATTACATGCTACTTTCAAGCAAGAAATGGAGGAGAATAAATCTCTAGATTTTGTTTTTTGTGTGTGTGTGTTCTATTTTGAGAGAAGGAGAGGGGGAAAGTTGGGAGAGAAGGAGAAAGGAAGAGAGGAGAGAGAGGGAGAGAATGAGAGGGGGAAAGGAGGGAGAGAAGGAGCGAGGGGAAAGGAGGGAGGGAGGGAGTGAGGGGAGGGAGAGAAGGAGAGGGGGAAAGTTGGGAGAGGAGAGAGGAAGAGAGAAGAAGGAGGGAGAGAATGAGAGGGTGAAAGGAGGGAGAGAAGGAGAGAGGAAGAGAGGAGAGGGAGGGAGGGAGGGAGAGAAGGAGAGGGGGAAAGGAGGGAGAGAAGGAGCGAGGGGAAAGGAGGGAGAGAAGGAGAGAGGGGAGGGAGGGAGAGGGGGAAAGTTGGGAGAGAAGGAGAGAGGAAGAGAGGAGAGGGAGGGAGAGAAGGAGAGGGGGAAAGGAGGGAGAGGAGACAGGGAGAGTGGAGGGGGAGGGAGAGAAGGAGAGGGGAAAGGAGGGAGAGAAGGGAGAGAGGGAGGGAGAGAGGGGAGGGTGGGAGTGGGGGAGAGTGGAGGGGGAGGGAGAGAAGGAGAGGGGAAAGGAGGGAGAGAAGGAGAGAGGAGAGGAGGGAGAGAAGGAGAGGGGGAAAGGAGGGAGAGGAGACAGGGAGGAGAGGAGGGAGAGAAGGAGAGGGGGAGGTAGGGAGCAAACAACATCGTATAATTCAACAGACCTTGACACCAACATTACAAACTTTCTGGACCTAGAGCACGCATTTCGAAATGTGCGTGCACCGCGACTGCGCGCGCATCGTCAGTGCGGACGCACCGTCAATGCGCGTGCACCGCGACTGAGCGCGCACCATAAATGCGCGCGCGCCATCAATGCACGCGCACTTCGAATGCACGCGCATGCGCAGTATAAAAACTCGATAGATCGGTTGAAGCAGGTATGAGCAAACCGATATATCCATATCCGGAAAAATCCCATATCGCCGTTCCCTAGTCTGACGTCAGTTGTAGGGAAAATTCTTGAGTCCTTAATAAAAGACGTAGTTATGGGATACCTTGAAGACCATAAAAAGATTAGGCAGAGTCAACATGGCTTTACAAAAGGGAAGTCATGCTTGACTAATCTGTTAGAATTTTTTGAGGATGTATCCAGCAGGTTGGATAAGGGGGAACCAGTAGATGTGGTATATTTGGATTTTAGGAAGGCATTTGACAAGGTGCCACACAAAAGGCTGTTACTCAAGATTAAGGCCCACGGGATTAATGGGAAAATATTAACATGGATAGAAGAGTGGCTATCGGGTAGAAAGCAGAGAGTAGCGATAAACAGGTCATTCTCGAAATTGGCAGGATGTAACTAGTGGAGTGCCACAAGGATCAGTGCTTGGGCCTCAGCTATTTACTAGTTACATCAATGATCTAGATGAGAACATTGAATGTAACGTGTCTAAATTCGCAGATTACACTAAACTAGGTAGCAGTGAGCTCTGAGGATGATGCAAAAAGATTGCAACAAGATATAGATAGGGAGTGGGCAAGTAGGTGACAGATGGAATTCAATGTTAGCAAGTGTGAAATTATTCACCTAGGTAGCAAGAGTAAAAGAATAGATTATTTTCTAGAGGGGAGAAGTTAGATCGTGTTAGTATTCAAAGGGATTTGGGTGACCTTGTACACCAGTCCCCAAAAGTTAGTTTGCAGGTGCAGCAAGCAACTAAGAAGGCGAACAGCAGTTCATTTCAAAAGGTTTAGAGTATAAGAGTAGGGAAGTCTTGCTGCAACTGTATAGGGCTCTGGTGAGACCGCACCTAGAGTATTGTGTGCAGTTTTGGTCTCCTTATTTAAAAAATGACATACTTGCCTAAGAGGGGGTGCAGGGTAGATTCACTAGGTTAGTTCCAGGGATGAGGGGATATAAGGATAGGTTGAATAAACTAGGGCTGTATTCTCTAGAGTACAAAAGAATTAAGGGGGATCTTATTGAAACATATAAGATTCTTAAAGGGCTAGATAAAGTAGACACTGAGGGACTGTTTCCCCTGGTAGGAGAATCTATAACCAGGGGTCACAGTCTTAAAATTAAGCGTCAGCCTTTTAGAACAGAGTTGAGGAAACATTTCTTCACTCAGAGGGTAGTGAATTTATGGAATTCACTGCCCCAGAAGGCTGTAGATGCTCAGTCCTTGAAGATTTTCAAGGCTGAGACTGATAGATTTTTGAAAAATAGAGGGATTAGGGGATATGTGGATAGGGCAGGTCATCAAAGTTAGGTGAGAAGATCAGCCATGATCTTATTGAATGGCGGAGCCGGCTCAAAGGGCCGAATGGCCTGCTCCTGATTCTTATGTTCTTATGTTCTTATATGAGTGTTGATAGTCAAGTATGCCTTTGACTTCTCATCTAACTCTAACTGTTAGATGAGAATAGGCGTTTGACAAGTCCATTTTAGAAAATACATTACCACCTACCAATGTATTGAACAAATCTTCTACATTTGGTAACGTGTCAGGTGGACTACACTCAAGAATGCGATTCACTACCTTGTAGTCCCCACAGATTCTGATACTACTGTTAAATTTTGGAACTACAACAATGGGAGTAGCCCAATTACTTTGTTGTACTTTACTGATAATGTTCTCTTTTTCCTGTCTTTTCAGTTCTTTTTCTACTTTTTCTCTCATTGCATATGGCACTGGGCGTGGCTTATAGTGCACTGGCCTTGCTTCACCTTGCACTCCTACACTCGCTTTGTATCCGCTGATGGGAGCACCGGATTCACTGAACACTGTCGGGTGCTTCTTTATCACCTCTTCCTGTGTTGTGAACGAGATTTGCACATGGAAGATTTCTTGCCAATCTAATTTCAGTGAGTTCATCCAATTTCTACCAAGTAATGCTGGCTTTTCTCCCTTCACCACGAGAATTGGCAAAACCGCACATTGAGCCTTGTATTTAACTGGAACACACACTTTACCCACAACTGGGATGATCTCTCCTCCACAGCTATGCAGTTCAACCCTTGCTGTTTGTAGCTTATTTTTGCTCAGCTTTTCTCGGTACAATTTTTCAGACACCACACTGACTGCTGCTCCAGTATCAACTTCCATGATTACTGGGACTCCATCCAATGTTACTTGGACCTTGATGCCATGCGACTTACTACTGGACACTTTTGTGTTGTAGATCGTGTTGATCTCCACTAGCTCCTCAGAGTCCTTGCCCTCCTGGTGTCACTCAACCGTATCATGTCCTTTCCTGACCGCATTCGTCCTCTTGGTCTTGAAACAAGCCTTCGCAAGATGCCCAGTCTTATGGCACGAATAACACTCTGCTTTCGTGAAAGGGCAAGGTTGTGCTGGGTGAGAACCCAGACATCAATAGCATGACTTTGCATTACTCCAGCTACTCTTCCCTAGAGGTCGACTCACAGGTGCTTTGAATTTCGGTTTGCACGTCTGCAGCTTGTTTACCTCCCCCACTGTGAGGCAATAGCTTGTTCGAACTTCTTTTGAATCTCTCTCAGCCATGTCCATAGATTTACATGCTAAATTACAGTGTTACATGCTAAATCAAATGTTAGCTGTGAAATTGTCATTAATTTTCTTTGGATACGGTCGCTCTTCAGTCCGCACACAAACCTATCTCGTAACGCACGGTCCTGGAAATCTCCAAAATTGCAGTGTATCGACAGCTTTTTCAAAGCTACGATGCAGCGTTGTCTTCAGAAGCTTCAATTTCAACAACATTATTGGCAGCAAAGAACATCTCCAAACACTCAATGTAAGCACTAAACGTTTCCCGGCTTTGTTGAAACTCACCCAATCGTCCGATGTATGCTACGTGAGTCGTCATTTTTGGATTTTTTTTAGTATCTGTCCCATCACATGTGAACGCAAAGTTTACTGGATTTGTAGCTCTCAATCAAAACAAAAAGTCTTCACACACCTCTCCACACTTTGTAGAGTCCTTGTCCTACAAACAGAAATAGCTAGGGAATCCACCATCCCAATCTCTCGTTGCCAATTTGTGATATCTTTGGGACTACAAGTATCACACACATTCACGCTCCAATGTGCTGGAAAATGACTGCACACATCATGTGGTTTATTTACATTTATATACACTGGTCACTAGATGGCACTATCACAGGCATTTCTTAATGCCCCCCCTTCTCTCCTCCCCAAGTCCTCAGCTCTGGTCTGTAACAGCAACTGTCCATTGCCTTTGGACATCCTGCTGATGTGAAAGGTGCTTTACAAATATAGTTGTGTGACCGTGATGACTTATCTTTTGCTGCAGGTTTGAGCTGAGTCTGAAGATGAGGGAAGCTTGTCTGATCTTGAAGAACCATTTCTATGACCAAAGTCCAGCAACAAGCAAAGAGGTGGTGAGTTTCCCAATATTTTATCCAGTGCGCAGCTTTCTCGCCTTCTCATCACCACTGTTACTGACACGAGCAGTCAGTGTTGTGCTCTGTGGTGAGGGGTGGGGGTAGCAAGGTGAGTGCTCTGATAAACCACAATAATCTGTAAATTTAATTCAAAGTCTAAAGATTAAAATCCCAAACAATGGATTTGATGAGGTGATCGGGCAGTGTATAAAGGAAGGATTATTATTGTTATGAATTGAGTGACCTATTTATCTGGGAAATTACTGGGGAAGACTCCCAGAGAAACTCCTTTCCTTTTTGCACAGTGTCACAGGATTCTTAATGTCCACCTGAATGAGACGAGATCTCAGTTTAACATGTCAGATAAAAAACAATGTAAATTCCACGCTCCCCACCCCCACCCCCACCCCTCCCTACCCCAATACTGCACTGAGGCCTCAGCCTAGACAATGGTCTGACAGCTGCAGATGCAGAGACGAGAGTGTGACTTTGTTTGTGGTGTTATAGGTGTCCAGTTTAAACTTGCTGCAGCATGAATGGTTCCGAATCTCCAGCCAAAAGTCGGCCTGTCCCGACACCGTGGCCGGTTACCTAATGGCATTCTCTGAGATGTCTCCGGCGGTCCTGAGGCATGTGGTTAACCTGTGTGACGGCAACGGCAACACAGCCCTGCACTACTGCGTGTCTCACTCTAACTTCCAGACAGCCAAACTCCTGCTGCACACCGGTGAGTGAGCTGAACCAAGACGAGCCTCGCTACACACTGCCTCACAGTGATGTTACATCCAACCATTTCTCTCACTGCTTGAGATGCTGCTTTTGATGCTGGTGAGCTGGTGAGGCTACAATATTGTGTCCTGTTCTGAGAGTCACACTTTCATGAAAATTATCAGATAATAGAGAAAGGAGAGCAGGAGAGACTCACAATAATGATACCAGGGATGTCAGGCTTCACTATGAGGGATAGGCAGAAGAGGTTCAGAGGAAATATTCACAACGATGACGGTATTTTATAAAGCAAGTAGGGAGAAGCTATTCCACCAATTGGTAACTGGTAGACATCAATTTAAGATCAACACAAATGAGTAGTAAACCCGAGGATTGGGAGAACTTTAGGGAACAACAGAGGAGGACCAAACAATTTATCAAAAGGGAGAAAATAGATTATGAGGGCAAACTAGCAAAGAACATAAAAACAGACTGCAAGAGTTTTTATAAATATATAAAGAGGAAAAGGCTAGCGAGGGTGAATATGGGTCCATTACAGGCAGAGACCGGAGGAATTATAATAGGGAAAAAGACATGGCAGAGTCATTAAACAAGTATTTTTCTACAGTCTTCACCGTAGATGACATTGGAAACATATCAAAAATAGAGGGGAACCAAGAAGACAATGTTAGCGAGCAACTTAGGGAGATTAACATTAGTAAAGAAATGGTTCTAGGTAAATTGTCAGGTCTTAAAACCGATAAATCCCCTGGACCGGATGGCCTGTATCCTAGAGTTTTAATGGAGGTGGCTACTGAGATAATGGATGGCATGTCTATAATCTTCCAAAATACTGTGGATACTGGAAAAGTCCCCATTGATTGGAAGATTGCAAACGTAACTCCACTATTTAAGAAGGGTCGGAGAGAAAATATGGGAAACTATAGACCAGTTAGTCTGACGTCAGTTGTAGGGAAAATTCTTGAGTCCTTAATAAAAGACGTAGTTATGGGATACCTTGAAGACCATAAAAAGATTAGGCAGAGTCAACATGGCTTTACAAAAGGGAAGTCATGCTTGACTAATCTGTTAGAATTTTTTGAGGATGTATCCAGCAGGTTGGATAAGGGGGAACCAGTAGATGTGGTATATTTGGATTTTAGGAAGGCATTTGACAAGGTGCCACACAAAAGGCTGTTACTCAAGATTAAGGCCCACGGGATTAATGGGAAAATATTAACATGGATAGAATAGTGGCTATCGGGTAGAAAGCAGAGAGTAGCGATAAACGGATCAGTCTCGAAATTGGCAGGATATAACTAGTGGAGTGCCACAAGGATCAGTGCTTGGGCCTCAGCTATTTACTATTTACATCAATGATCTAGATGAGAACATTGAATGTAACGTGTCTAAATTCGCAGAATACACTAAACTAGGTAGCAGAGTGAGCTCTGAGGATGATGCAAAAAGATTGCAACAAGATATAGATAGGCTAGGGGAGTGGGCAAGTAGGTGGCAGATGGAATTCAATGTTAGCAAGTGTGAAATTATTCACCTAGGTAGCAAGAATAAAATAATAGATTATTTTCTAGAGGGGGAGAAGTTAGATAGTGTTAGTATTCAAAGAGATTTGGGTGTCCTTGTACACCAGTCCCAAAAAGTTAGTTTGCAGGTGCAGCAAGCAACTAAGAAGGCGAACGGCATGCTAGCGTTCATTTCAAAAGGTTTAGAGTATAAGACTAGGGAAGTCTTGCTGCAACTGTATAGGGCTTTGGTGAGACCGCACCTAGAGTATTGTGTGCAGTTTTGGTCTCCTTATTTAAAAAAGGACATTCTTGCCTAGAGGGGGTGCAGCGTAGATTCACTAGGTTAGTTCCTGGGATGAGGGGACTGACCTATGAGGAAAGGTTGAATAAACTAGGGCTGCATTCTCTAGAGTCCAGAAGAATTAGGGGGGATCTTATTGAAAGATATAAGATTCTTAAAGGGCTACATAAAGTAGCCACTGAGGGACTGTTTCCCCTGGTAGGAGAATCTATACCCAGGGGTCACAGTCTTAAAATTAAGGGTCAGCCTTTCAGAACAGAGTTGAAACATTTCTTCACTCAGAGGGTGGTGAATTTATGGAATTCACTGCCCCACAAGGCTGTAGATGCTCAGTCCTTGAACATTTTCAAGGCTGAGACTGATAGATTTTTGGAAAATAGAGGGATTAGGGGATAGGGATTAGGGTCTGTGAGAAGGTTGGACAAACCAACTCCATCAAGACCATTTTAATAGGAGATACAACTGTCCGAGGTATAGATAGGCGTTTTTGTGAACGGAAACGCGAATCTCGGAAGGTGTGTTGCCTACCAGGTGCCAGGGTTGAAGACTTGACTGAGCGGGTGCATGAAATTCTGCTAGGGGAAGGGGAAAATCCACTTGTGGTGGTCCATGTTGGGACCCATGAAGTTGAGAGGAAAAGACCTGAGATGCTCCAGGGAGAGTACCAGAGACTAGGGAGTAAACTAAAAAGTGGAACTTCGAGAGTGGTGATCTCTGGGTTGCTTCCAGTGCCTCGAGCAAGCCAGTTCCAGAATGCTAGAATAAGGCACATCAATGCATGGCTGGAGAAGTGGTGTAGGAAGGAGGGTTTCTGGTTCCTAGACCATTGGGACCAATTCTGGGGTAGGTGGAACCTGTACAAAATGGATGGGTTACACCTGAACAGGGCTGGAGCCAATCTCCTTGCAGGGAGGTTGTCGAGTTTTGTGGGGGGGGCTTTAAACTAATCCCGGGGGGTGAGGGTGGGAAACTGATCAGTAGTTCAAATACGGGAGGGGTAATAAAGAGGACAGGGATAAAGGTAAGACGGGAGAAAAATGCAGAGGAAGTAATTTGTGCCTTAGAGTGCATGTATGTAAATGCACGAAGTTTGAGAAATAAAATTGGTGAGCTGCAGGCACAGGTTGCTGCGAGGCGATATGATGTTATAGCAGTAACAGAGACTTGGCTCCAGCATGGGCAGGAATGGGAGTTGAACATTCCTGGTTATAATGTATTCAGGAGGGATAGAGAAGGGAGAAAAGGGGGCGGGGTAGCAATTTTAGTTAAGGACTCAGTGACTGCCTTAGAAAGGAATGAGGTGGAAGAAGGACTAAAAACCGAATCTATCTGGTTAGAAATGAGGAATAAAAAAGGTGCAGTTACACTGTTAGGGGTATACTATAGACCACCAAATAGTGGGGAGGAGATAGACAAGCAGATCTGCAAGCGTATCACGGAGAAATGCAGAACTAATAGAGTAGTGATAATGGGTGACTTCAACTATCCCAACATAGACTGGCAGAATAGTAGAGTAAAGGGCAAGGAGGGAGAAGAATTCCTGAAGTGTGTGCAGGATAACTTTCTTGATCAGTATGTTTCCAGTCCAACGAGGAAAGAAGCATTGCTGGATCTAGTTTTGGGAAATGAGGTAGGGCAAGTTCAACAGGTTTCTGTAGGTGAGCATCTAGGGAATAGTGACCACAATATCGTTAGATTCAGAATAATTATGGAAAGGGATAAGGAACGATCACAGGTGAGGACACTCAACTGGAAAAGGGCTAATTTCAATGAGTTGAGGTGGGACCTAGCCAAGGTGGATTGGAAAGAAAAATTGACAGGTAAGACAACTAACGAGCAGTGGGCAGCGTTCAAAGAGGAGATAGTTCAGGCACAGGTCAAAAGCATCCCCACAAAGGTGAAATGTAAGGCATCCAAACCTCCCTGGATGACTAAGGAAATCGGGGCCAAAATAAAACAAAAAAAAGAGGCTTATGATAAGTGTCAGGCTCAAAATTCAGAAGGGAACAAAGCAGAATATAGGAAGTGTAGGATAGAACTGAAAAAGGAAGTTAGAGGGGCAAAGAGACTGCATGAAAAACAATTAGCGAGTAAGATTAAGGGGAACCCTAAGGTTTTTTATCAACATATTAAGAGTAAAAGGTTGGTCAAGGAGAGGGTGGGGCCAATTAGGGAGGAAATCTCATTGTGGAGGCAGAGGGCATGGCTGATGTACTGAATGAGTACTTCGCCTCTGTCTTCACAAAAGAAAATGATACAGCCAATGCCATGGTATTAGAGGAGAGGGTAGGAGAAATGGATAGAATAATTATAACCAGAGAGGAAGTGCTAAAAAGGTTGACGTCGCTCAAGGTGGATAAGTCACCTGGTCCGGATGGGATGCACCCTAGGTTACTAAGTGAGGCACGGGAGCAAATAGCAGGGACTCTGGCCACGATCTTTCAATCTTCCTTGGACACAGGGGTCGTGCCAGAGGACTGGAGGATAGCTAATGTTACTCCCTTGTATAAAAAGGGGCAGAAGGACAAGCCTGGTAACTACAGACCAGTCAGTCTAACGTCGGTAGTGGGCAAACTTCTAGAGTCCATAATCAGGGACAAGGTAGATCTTCACTTAGAAAGATATAGGCTAATAAAGGACAGTCAACATGGATTTGTTAAAGGCAAATCTTGCCTTACAAATCTGATAGAATTTTGTGATGAGGTAACGGAATGGGTGGATAATGGTAGCGCAGTTGATGTAGTTTACATGGACTTTCAAAAGGCATTTGACAAAGTGCCACATGAGAGACTTATTATGAAATTAAAGGCCCATGGCGTAAAAGGGACAGTGGCAGCGTGGATCCACAACTGGCTGCGAGACAGAAAGCAGAGAGTTGTAGTGAGCGGCTGTTTTTCAGATTGGAGGGAAGTGAGCAGTGGTGTGCCACAGGGATCGGTTTTGGGACCATTGCTGTTTGTAATCTACATCAATGATCTGGACTTGGGTGTACGGAGTACAGTTTCCAAGTTTGCAGATGACACTAAGTTAGGGAGAATAGTAAACAGTGAGGAGGATAGTAGCCATCTGCAAGAGGATATAGACAAATTGGTAAAGTGGGCAGACACATGGCAGATGAAGTTTAATGCAGAGAAGTGTGAGGTGATGCATTTTGGGAGAAGAAATGAAGGGAGGCAATATAGGCTAGATAGTACAATTTTAAATGGTGTAAAGGAACAGAGAGACCTGGGGATTTGTGTTAGTGACTCGTTGAAGGTGGCAGGACAGGTAGACAAGGCTGTTAAGAAGGCATATGGGATACTAGGCTTTATAAATAGGGGTATAGAGTACAAAAGTCAGGAAGTGCTGACTAACCTCTATAGGACTTTGGTGAGGCCTCAGCTGGAATACTGTGTTCAATTCTGGTCACCACACTACAGAAAGGATGTGAAGGCATTGGAAAGGGTACAACGAAGATTTACTAGGATGGTGCCAGGATTGAGGGACTTCAGCTATGAGGAGAGGCTAGATAGGCTAGGGTTATTCTCTCTGGAGCAGAGAAGATTGAGGGGAGACCTAACAGAGGTTTATAAGATCATGAGGGGTTTCGACAGGGCAAATAGAGAAAAACTATTTCCACTCGTGTGTGAATCTGTGACTCGTGGTCACAGATTTAAAATAGTTTCAAGGCGCAGTAGAGGGGAGCTGAGGAGAATTTTTTCACTCAGCGAGTTGTTCGAATCTGGAATGCATTGCCTGAAAAGGTGGTGGAGGCTGATTCGATAACAACTTTTAAAAGGGAATTAGATCTTTATTTAGGGAGAACTGGTCTATTAGGCTATGGGGAGCGGGCAGGGTAGTGGGATTGAATCGCTCTTTTCAAAGAGCCGGCACAGACTAGATGGGCCGAATGGCCTCCTTTTGTGCCGTAAAATTCTATGATTCTATGATTCTATGATATGGGGATAGGGCAGGTAATCAAAGTTAGGTGAGAAGATCAGCCATGATCTTGTTGAATGGCGGGGCAGGCTCGAAGGGCCAAATGGCCTACTCCTGCTCCTAATTCTTATGTTCTTATGAAACATTGAGGCTGAAATTGCAGGTAGGTCCTGGTGCTGACTGTCATGCTGGACTCACCCTGGACGCCAGCCTCTGGGAGCTTAATGTCTGGCAGCAGGACAGGAGCCGATCAGAAACCGTTTTCAGGCTAAACCTCTGAAACTGTCACAACAGGAAATGTACCGACAAATGCCATCGCTGCTGCAAGCAGCTGAGCAGTGCTCCCAGCAGCACATCCTTACTCCTGAGCAGGTCACTGCTGCCAACGAGGTTATAGGGCTGTCTGAGAGGCCAGTGCAAAAGTAAGATCAATAGGCTGGGCTTTAAACAGCTAAAACACATTGAAATAGACTCACCCACTGGAGTCTCTTCCCAGAATTGGGGCCAATGCAAAACAGAAATAAATGAATATGTTTGGTTTCTCCTCAGAAAGAGGATATCCAGCAGGAAGCAGTGGGGAGGGACAGGGACTCGAGGGGGTCCCAGCTCAAACAGCCACTGACAGAGATTACTCCACAAACCCCATTCTCGAGGAGGAGTTTTGAATAGCTGGGAGCCCTACAGCTGATCACGTACCTGCAACTTGCTGTGATTTATTGTCCTAATGATGTTTTGTGGGGAAGGTCGGCTCTCACATGTGTTTCTCAGTCTGCCTCCTTCCTCTCCTCTGCCATCCTTTCCCCTGACCTCCTGCCTTGCAGAACACCCAACAGCCCAACGTTTTCAGTGCCTTGGGATGTCCTCCTGACATGAAAGGTGCTCTAAATGTAATTTTGTTGTTGTTTTGCAAGACACTGGATGCCATCTCCTCTTTTTGGGGGTCAACCAGGTGACATGTGCAAACCCATCAAAATATCCAAACCAACCTGAGAATTCTCTGCATCAAACCTGTACATGTCAATCACAGACATATTTATTGGAATGGAATGCACACTCTCTCCCTGGAAGGACACACCCTGCTTACCTAATTCCAGAGAGTATTAAGTGCATGTTGGCAAGAGCCAAGATTTGGGAGATCCCAGGGTGTGAGTTGAGGTAAATTGCTGGAATCTAACCAGCTTGCCATTGAGAGCACTCTCTGATGAGCTTTCCTGCGGCTTCTCCATCTCAGACCTGTTACGGCTTTGGCCAGCAGGGTTAATAGATGCTGAGTGGGCTGATTCCCTGCCTCCAGTGACTGGTCTGCCCTTCCAGATCCAGCTGATGAACCCGGCTGGGCTGTGCTACTATCAGCAGTGCCCTGGAATACCACAGTAAGAAATTCTGATGGAGATTACCAATACAGTTGTGTAATAATCTAAAGTGCATGAAATAAGTCACACAAGCTCTAACTGAAACAATAGATACAGTAATATTGATATTACCCAATTCCACTGGGAGGAAGCGCTGGCCCTCTATGACTGCTAACTATTCTAAACTTCTTTCATTTAATACCCCAATTTAGTCCATGTGACCCTTACAACCAAAAATGGAGTTCAAATGTTGTTTTGTCCAATTCTCTGGTTTGATTAGCCAATCCTATTCTTGTTCAACCAATCCACTTGATTCCCACATGGAAAAAGGATAAACCCGGGAACTGCAGGCCAGTCACCCTGTCGTCAATAGTGATGAAACTTCTAGAGACCATAACAAAGGACAAAATTAATTTTCACTTAGAAAATGATGGGTTAATAAAGGACAGTAACATGGATTTGTTAAAGGCAAATCATATCTAACAAACCTGATAGAGTTTTTTGATGATGTAATGGAGAAAGTGGATGAGTGTGTATATGGACTTTCAAAGGGTGTTTGATAAAGTGCCTCACACGAGACTTATAAACAAAATAGAAACCCACAGTATTAAAGGGTCAGTGGCAGCATGAATACAGATCTAGCTGGGAGACAGAAACCAGAGAGTGGTGGTGAACGGTTGTTTTTGTGACTGGAGGCAGTGGTGTCCCCATGAGTTAGCATTGGGTTAGTATTATTGAGTTAGCATTTTAAAATCTATATAACTGACCTGGAGTTGGGTATAGAGAGTTCAATTCCCAAGTTTCCAGTTGATGCAAAGTGGGGAAAAGTAGTAAATTGTGAGGAGGATAGTAACCAACTAAAAGAGGATGTAGCTGGGCTGGTAACATGGGCAGACACATGGCAGATTAAGTTTAATGTGGATAAATGCAAAGTGATGTATTTGGGGAGGAAGAATGAAGAGAGGCAGCATAAGCTGATGATAGAATCTTAAAGGGAGTGAAGGCACAGAGACCTGGCGTTCATATAAATACAACAACAAAATTACATTTGTAGAGCGCCTTTCATGTCGGGTATTGTGGATGAGGTAGATGAATTTGTTAGAAAAGCATGCAGGTTAATAAGCTTGATAAATAGGGGCAGAGAATACAAAAATCAGGAAGTTATGACTAATCTTTATAGAACATTGGTTAGGCCTCAGCTGGAGTATTCAGTTCTGGGCACCACACATTAAGAAGGATGTCAAGGCATCGGAGAGAATACAGAGGAGATTTACCAGGATGGTACCAGGAATGAGAGACTTCAGTTATGAGGCTAGAGAAGCTAGGATTATTCTCCTTGGAGCAGAGAAAGTTAAGAGGAGACTTAGTAGAAGTTTTCAAAATGATGAGGGGATTTGAACAAGAAGAAACTTTCCACTGGCGAGTGGGTCAGTAACCCGAAGACACTGATATAAATAGTTTTTAAAAGATCAGAGGGGAGGTGAGGAGAAATGTTTTCATGCAGCGAGTTGTTCGGATCTGGAATATATTGCCTGAAAGGGCGGTGGAGGCCTATTCAATAACAACTTTTAAGAGAGAAGCTGCTAATTATTTGGGGAGGACAAGTATCCAGGGCTACAGGGAGAGAGCGGGATTCATTTGGACAGTTCTTTTCAAAGTGCTGGCAAAGACACAATGGGCTGTATGTCTTCCTTCTGTGCTATATAATTCTATGATTCTATATAAAGATTAATTACAATGGTTTTAAAAAAAATAAATTAAGCATTATATATATAATGTTACACTGCTAACCCGCCTGTCTCAGAAACCAGCCTAGGGAAGGCTGGTTCGATTCCCACGTTCCGTTGCTGAGCTCGTCAACTTGAAGCCAGTTCAGCCCCACGGAGACCCCAATTATCCCCGCCCACGAGTATAATCACGAGTTGGTCATTTGACATGCACCAAGGGTGGGTTTAAGCTTAAGTAAGTGGATGAACCTCCCTGTGTGCTTCCTGTTGAGCAACACAAGCCAAAATCTACCTGCCCACAGCTCAGACACACATTCCTTCCCAGCTACCTGCCTCTCTGCAAACCAATCAAGATGGATTCCAGGTGCTGGTTTGATTACAAACTGAAACTCCAAGTAACGCCTTCCAGCAGCTGTCGCCCCCAAACCTCAGTTTCCTTGGCTACCTGATTGATATCTGACTTTGAAATGGTGGGAGGACCTTTATGGTTTGTGACAGACCAGCCACCTGATGTCCCAGAGACCCAAGTTCAATCCCGTGTATGTACCAGGCTTACTCAGCACCAACTGTTCAATCCAAATCCTCATGTCGCGTCATAAGAACATAAGAATTAGGAGCAGGAGTAGGCCATTCTGCCCCTCGAGCCTACCCCACCATTTGATAAGATCATGGCTGATCTTCTGACTTAACTCTAATTACCTGCCCGATCCCCATATCCCTCTATTTTTTTAAAAATCTATCAGTCTCAGCCTTGAAAATGTTCAAGGACTGAGCATCTACAGCCTTCTGGGGCAGTGAATTCCATAAATTCACTACTCTCTGAGTGAAGAAATGTTTTCTCAACTCTGTTCTAAAAGGCTGACAACCCCTGGTTATAGATTCTCCTACCAGGGGAAACAGTCCCTCAGTGTCTACTTTATCTAGCCCTTTAAGAATCTTATATGTTTCAATAAGATCCCCCCTAATTCTTCTGTACTCTAGAGAGTACAGCCCTAGTTTATTCAACCTATCCTCATAGGTCAGTCCCCTCATCCCAGGAACTAACCTAGTGAATCTACGCTGCACCCCCACTAAGGCAAGTATGTCCTTTATTAAATAAGGAAACCAAAACTGCACACAATACTCTAGGTGCGGTCTCACCAGAGCCCTATACAGCTGCAGCAAGACTTCCCTACTCTTGTACTTTAAACCTTCAGCAATGAACGCTAACATGCCGTTTGCCTTCATGTTTAGCAAATAACCTGCTGTGAAGCCACCCACACTGCAGTGACATGTCAGTGTAGACCTAAGCGCTCCCTCCCCCTCCTCACTGCCTGGTCCTTTGTAGATGGCAGCCTCTCCGCCGTGTCTCCGGGAGCCAGGGGATGTGGGCGAGATTTCAGGTGTGGTTTGGACACAGGTACTGTATCCCAAAGAAATAGATGGTAAAATCGTCACAAGATATTTTCAGTTTGTTCCTTCATCCCCACATTTCAGCAGAATGGCCTCCTGCCCTGTGACGGGGACCGGAGGTGCAGGGTAGCCAGAGATTAAAATATTGTATATTTGTAGCCCCAAATCAACCAAATACCAGCCCAATAGCAGCCCTACATTGTTTGTTGCCTACTGTAGATAGCAGAGTGGACAATTTAGCTTTAGTGATTTTGAAACTGTCTTGAAAAGCATTTTGTAAGTTTACATAAATTTTTTAAAAAATGAATTCAATCTGCTGACATTGCTGAGGCACGGACAGGTCTGTGTCAGAGTGGCCCCTGGAAACACGGAGAAGCAGCACTTCTTTCTGTGACTGAGGTCAGAGCTAATCTCTCCCCTTCCCCCACTCCTTGTGGTTTTACTTATTTCAAGTATCAATGCATCTTTTTATTAAAACTGTCATTACTGAATAGCCCAATCCTTCTCTGTTTATGTGTGTTTAATAACAATCCTTGCACTTGATATAGAATCATAGAATATAGCGCCTAATCACATTGTCTAGACATCCCTAAATACTTCACAGGCTGTACCGTAAAGGGTAGTGACTGTATGGGGTTTTATGGGTGTGATGTGGGAGTCTTGAGGGCAGGTGTTGGGGGTGGGGCTGTGTTGTCGCCCAGTCTCTGAAGTGTCTCTGGCTTCTCTGTGCAGGTGTGTGTGACACTGACTGGCGGAACAAGGCAGGTTACACAGCGAGCATGCTGGCTGTTCTGGCCGCTGTGGACAGTCAGACAGACATGGATGTGGTCCGGCAGCTCTTCAGTCTGGCAGATGTCAACACTCAGGCTGGGCAGGTCAACAACTACAACAACAGCTTTCACAAATGTTCATCTCATATTTAACTTAAACAGGCCAAGCAGGCGACTGACTGGCTTCCCTGGGAAAATTTCGACCTCCTTCATCCACGCCCCCACCCCCCCTCCACACACACTGTACTCCCACCCCACACACTGTACCCCACCACACACACATTGTACCCCCACCCCATACACTGTACCCCCACCCCACACACTGTACCCCCAGAGGGAGGAATTGGGAAGGCCGACCAGCAAGGCATTTGCATAATCGAGCCAGGATGTAATGAAGGTGTGGATGAGTGTTTCAGCAGCGTTAGGGGTAATTCATAGATTCATAGATTCATAGAATTTTACGGCACAAAAGGAGGCCATTCGGCCCATCTAGTCTGTGCCGGCTCTTTGAAAAGAGCGATTTAATCCCACTGCCCTGCCCGCTCCCCATAGCCTAATAGACCTGATCTCCCTAAATAAAGATCTAATTCCCTTTTAAAAGTTGTTATCGAATCAGCCTCCACCACCTTTTCAGGCAATGCATTCCAGATTCGAACAACTCGCTGAGTGCAAAAATTTCTCCTCAGCTCCCCTCTACTGCGCCTTGAAACTATTTTAAATCTGCGACCACGAGTCACAGATTCGCCCACGAGTGGAAATAGTTTTTCTCTATTTGCCCTGTCGAAACCCCTCATGATCTTATAAACCTCTGTTAGGTCTCCCCTCAATCTTCTCTGCTCCAGAGAGAATAACCCTAGCCTATCTAGCCTCTCCTCATAGCTGAAGTCCCTCAATCCTGGCACCATCCTAGTAAATCTTCGTTGTACCCTTTCCAATGCCTTCACATCCTTTCTGTAGTGTGGTGACCAGAATTGAACACAGTATTCCAGCTGAGGCCTCACCAAAGTCCTATAGAGGTTAGTCAGCACTTCCTGACTTTTGTACTCTATACCCCTATTTATAAAGCCTAGTATCCCATATGCCTTCTTAACAGCCTTGTCTACCTGTCCTGCCACCTTCAACGAGTCACTAACACAAATCCCCAGGTCTCTCTGTTCCTTCACACCATTTAAAATTGTACTATCTAGCCTATATTGCCTCCCTTCATTTCTTCTCCCAAAATGCATCACCTCACACTTCTCTGCATTAAACTTCATCTGCCATGTGTCTGCCCACTTTACCAATTTGTCTATATCCTCTTGCAGATGGCTACTATCCTCCTCACTGTTTACTATTCTCCCTAACTTAGTGTCATCTGCAAACTTGGAAACTGTACTCCGTACACCCAAGTCCAGATCATTGATGTAGATTACAAACAGCAATGGTCCCAAAACTGATCCCTGTGGCACACCACTGCTCACTTCCCTCCAATCTGAAAAACAGCCGCTCACTTCAACTCTCTGCTTTCTGTCTCGCAGCCAGTTGTGGATCCACGCTGCCACTGTCCCTTTTACGCCATGGGCCTTTAATTTCATAATAAGTCTCTCATGTGGCACTTTGTCAAATGCCTTTTGAAAGTCCATGTAAACTACATCAACTGCGCTACCATTATCCACCCATTCCGTTACCTCATCAAAAAATTATATCAGATTTGTAAGGCAAGATTTGCCTTACAAATCTTGCCTTACAAATGGCGGATTTGGGAAATGTTACGGAGGTGGGGAAAGGCAGAGCGAGTCATTGCTTGGATGGTGAGGGAAAAAAGACAGTTGAGGGTCAAACAAGATACCTAGGTTCCTGACTGACATAGTGAGGTTGAGTTTGCAACCATGGAGGTTGATCTGGCCAGCACTTGATGAAAGAAAGCACCGGCGCGCGCCAATCACTAGGGCCTCAGTCTTGTTGACATTCAACTGTAGAAAGTTACCTCTCATCCAGGACTTAATGTCTGACAGACAGTCTGTCAGGAGAGTGGCAGTCCTGGAGTAGAGGCAGAGAGATAGAGTTGGGTGTCATCCACCCCAAACACACACACTGTACCGCCCCCCATCACCAAACACACACATTGTACCCCCCCACACACACACACACACTGTACCCCCCTCCCCCCTCCACACACTGTACACCCCACCACACACACTGTACCCCCTTCCCCCCCACACACACACACTGTACCCCCCTCCCCCCCCACACACTGTACACCCCACCACACACACTGTACCCCCTTCCCCCCCCCCACACACACACTGTACCCCCTTCCCTCCCCACACACACACTGTACCCCTACCTCACACACACTCCATCCCATGTTTAGCTTTGCTGACTGTATAATGGTGCGAGTATCTCCCATGTGAATGACTTTTGTGTTTCTCTCCCAGGCAGGTCAGGCAGGTCAGACAGCACTGACACTGGCTGTCAGTCATGGCCGTGTGGAGATGGTTAAAGCTCTGCTAGACTGTGGAGCTGAGGTTAATGTCCAGGCCACCCAGGCTCTGATTTGTCCAAGCGAGCCTGGCCATGCAGAGATTGCACAGCTCCTCGCGACCCAGGCTCACAGCTCCCCATCCATGGACACTAGGTTTACAACATATTTATACTCATTTATCGGCCTTCACATGTGGTGGGGTCGGGGGGAAAGACTCAAAGCACGTCATAGCTTCACAGAGTGAAGGTGGGGTGGCTGGGGAGGGGAGAAAAAGTGATGCAAAATGCTCTCGAGAAGAAGGGCCGATGGGGCGGTGCACATGATCAATGAACAAAGGGAGGTCCCCGAGTGCAATACCTCACAAGTGATAATAATAATTCATACATGTGGTACATAGCTCCTTTCACAAGGGGTGTCTCAAAGTGCATCACAAGTGTATATTATCAAGTCAAATTACTGTGTATTTTGTAGGCAAATGCATGAGCCACTTTTGAACACAGCAAGGTCCCATAAGTAGCCGTGAAGTCAATGACCAATATTTATCTGTGGTGTTTGGCCAGGACACCAGGAGAAACTCCCTTGCGTTTCTGAATAGCACCGTGGGATCTTTCACATCCACCTGAACAGCCACAGACTCAGTTTAACAACACATCTGAAGGACGGCACCTCTGCCAATGGGTTGTCAGAGGTGCCGTCTGAAAAAACCCTCCCATGACGTGTCACAGCCATCAAGCTACCGACCCATCTCCAACCTCTCGTTTTTATCTAAGGTCCTTGAAAGAGTGGTTGCCTCCCAGCTCCGCTCTTTCCTCTCAACTTACTCACTCCTTGAACCCCTCCAATCAGGTTTCTGCCCTGCTCACAGCACGGAAACTGCCCTGGTTAAGGTTACAAACGACATCCTAACCACCTGCGACCAGGGCTCCCTCTGCCTCCTCGTCCTCCTTGACCTGTCTGCTGTGTTCGACACAGTCGATCACAACATCCTCCTCCAGCGTCTTTCCTCCCACCTCAACCTTCAAGGCACAGTCCTTGACTGGTTCCATTCCTACCTGACCCACCGTTTACACTTTGTATCTTCCAACAGTTTCTCCTCAAACCCCCGCACAGTTTCTCACGGCGTCCCCCAGGGCTCTGTCCTCGGCCCCCTCCTTTTCACCCTTTACACGCTCCCTCTGGGCGATGTCATCCGCAAACATGGGGTAAATTTCCACATGTATGCGGACGACACCCAACTGTACCTTCCTGCTTCATCCCTCAACCCGCAGACCATCGATGTTCTGACAGCATGTCTGTCCGACATCGAGTCCTGGACGAGGGAAAACTTCCTGCAATTGAACGTGAGTAAGACCGAGGCTCTCCTGATCGGCTCAAGCCAGCACCTCCGCACATCGGGCGCTGCCAGCCTCAACATCCAAGGCTGTACTCTCCAGCTCACAAAGCCAATCAGGAACCTCGGCATCACGTTCGACCAAAAACTTTCCTTCCTCCCCCACATCCGCGCCTTGACCGGCACCGCTTACTTCCACCTGCGCAACATTGCCAGGCTCCGCAACTACCTCACCCCCCGCGCTGCCGAAACACTCATGCATGCATACATCACCTCACGGCTGGACTACGGAAACTCTCTCCTCGTCGGCCTCCCCAGTTCCTCCATTCACAGGCTGCAGTCATCCAAAACTCTGCAGCCCGTGTACTATCCCGCACCCGCCTCCGTGACCATATAACCCCCACCCTCGCCCGTCTCCACTGGCTCCCCAACCTCCAGAGGATTGAGTTCAAGATCCTCGTCCTCACCTTCAAGGCCTTACATGGCCTTGCCCCGCCCTATTTAACCGATCTACTCTCCCCCTACAAGCCCACCCGGACCCTCTGTTCAGCAGGACTTGGCCTGCTCCAAGCCTCCCGCCTGAACCGCCCCACCATCGGAGGCCGGGCCTTCAGTTTCTCCGCTCCCACCCTGTGGAATTCCATCCCCCAATCCCTCCGCCTTGTTTCCTCCCTTTCCTCTTTCAAGGCCGGTTTGAAGACTTTCCTCTTTGACCGTGCCTTTTGTTTCCCCTGAATGTTTCGACCTCCCCTACGTGTTTCACCCCTTCCCGAACACCCCCCTCCCAGCTCGGGTCACACGCCTCCTGTGCAGCGCCTTGGGACGTCCTCCCGACATGAAAGGCGCTTTATAAGTTCAAGTTGTTGTTGTTGGATGTGGTGTTTAATCTCCAGCAGGTCACTGACACACGCTCTGGTGTCTCCAAGCCTTGGCTCTCACTAACCTGTGCTACTCTCCAGGATTATATAAGCAGAGTGCGGCCCTCGAGGCATTCTATTCCAAACAAGGAAAATTTCCATTTGTAGGTGGCAAACGTACGTGGGATGTGTTTAGTTTGGATACTCAATACCTTTGGTGATGGTTTTCCACGTCAGACACTTGGCTGGTCATATTAGCCAGTGTCAGAGTTTTGTTTCAGGATTAGCCAAGGGCAGGAGCAGTGACCCAGCAAACCTCAACACTGCCCTGTTCAGCTCAAAGTCCCCAAATGGGGTTTCCGACTCCAAGGCCAGGCAGACAACTGAGTACCGTGACTGTCCAGTGCCTCGGGATGTCCTCCTGATGTGAAAGCGCTGTATATAAATGTAATTTGTTGTTATTTGCCTTGTGAGTACTGTGTTGTAGGTGTACTAACAGGTTTGAATGGTGTAATTGTGAGTGAATATTTTAATCTTGTACATTGTCTTGTTTTCAGGGTTAGCCATGGGCAGGAGCCGTGAACCCTCACAGCCCCTCACAGAGATTACCGTGGACTGAGGCA
This sequence comes from Hydrolagus colliei, assembly GCA_035084275.1. Classification (NCBI taxonomy): domain Eukaryota; kingdom Metazoa; phylum Chordata; class Chondrichthyes; order Chimaeriformes; family Chimaeridae; genus Hydrolagus; species Hydrolagus colliei. The sequence goes on along the minus strand of CM068766.1, from coordinate 8,639,981 downwards.
CAAACCGCATCCTATTCTCCAGGGTCTTTGTAACACGACCTATATTAATCTGTTTGTAATTACACATCACCAGCCACTGGCATCTATTCCACTATTCTGTAAAATGTAAAGGCTGTCATACAAAACACTTTACAAAATGTTGTTAAACTATCCATGTGACTTCCCACTCTCAGAACTCCTAAAATTCCATCTTCATCAAAACCTCTCGGTCTCTGTGAAGCAGTCGGCTGTGTAAACTAGCAGCGAGAATCGAATGGTTTTACAGTGGATCCCTGAGGTCCAGAACTCCGAGACGCTATCCCCAGTGAAGGGCTCTGTGTAACTCCTCATTTCATCATCAAACTCTGATAATCAATCAACCTTCACGTCGCTCACTGTGACTGTTTGTTCCCAACATCGTCCCCATGACATTCGCTTGTTCCCCGCTGTCAGGACTGCATGTTGCAAACTCATTGTGTATTTAAAGCCAAATATTAATAAATAGCGACACATCCTGTGCTGAGCAGATGTGAACTGCCAGGTCTCCTTCAATCCGCTGAGGTGACTGTATGCGGAGGGAACAAAAGAAAGCCATTGACATCAGGTTGTTTATAACAATGTAGGTAGGGAGACTGAGCTAAGCTAGAGCTTTAATACCAGGTGAAGGGAGATCGAGAGGGGATGGAATCAAAGTATTTTAAGATTCTCAAAGGGCAAAACTTGGGGAAAGACATTTTTTTTAACTAGGGAAAAATAAAGCAGAGGGTTGTCAGCAGAGGGTCAGGAAAGAGATGAAGACAACCGCCAGAGGTGTGTTAGGGTTTACAATTATCACAAATGTTTTTTGAGGCTGGATTAATAGAATCATTCAAAGGGAACAACTGGCTCATCACCTGAGCCATAAAAACAATATAAGGACAAGAGCAGGAAAGTGAGGAAGTAAAAAAAATGGTAACCTATCAGCCAGAGACCTCAGTCACATAGACACATAGACACACTGGGCAGCTGTCACACACTGACACATATATAGGCACTAGGCAGTAAACAACAATCTCACAACATTCAAAGACACTGTAAACACAACAGTGGAATTGCACTTCAGGTTTTCCGATTGTTCTATTGCTCTACATTTCTGACTTAAATATTTTTGTCTGAATAACACACCAGGGTATACACACCAGGGTGTCTTTATTATACAACTGGATAGCTTTGTGTTAATCAAATTATTTCCGAAAGTAACTTTAAAATAACTTTAATTATAGTAATGTATTGTTGGATGCCACGCTGGACAGTATATTTGTTTATCAGTAACTGTCCCATTCTGAAGCCAGCCTGTGTTACTCACTCTGTGCACTATGGAGCCAACAAAGATCCCCAGAAGTTTTATGTTGTAATTTTAAGACCTCTATTTACACTGAAAATACTCATTGTACACGTTTTAAATAAAGTCACTCTTGTGATTTGGCAACTTTGTAAAGCATGGGCAGAGAGAGACACCCACACAGACTGACATAGTCTTGAAATAGACAATAGACCAGCCTCAAATGATTTGGAAATAGGGTTGCCACCTCTGAGACAAGACACAAAATACAGCCACCGACCTGAAATGTGCCCTCCCCACCCACCCACCAACAACCGAGCTCATCAAGAAGTTCAAACACAATTCACATGGTATCACTAACACCTCTCTGGACCTTCTGACTGACTTCCTGACAATGGAATGTCAGAATCAAGCTAGGAATCTGTGGCAGTCTCTAGTCTGGTTGCTGAGCCAGGCAGATCTACAGTATTCCAAAGCACTACTGATGACAGTCCAGTCTGGCTCATTGGCAGGACATGGAAGGGCAGACCTGTCAATGGGGGCATCCCATTCAGTTCTTGTTAATCCTGCAAGCTAAAGCCCTTCCGGGTAGGGTAATCCTGTATGGACAAATGGTGGGAAAGCTTGCTGGACAGCAATATCAAGCTATCCAGTCAGTTGGTTGGACTCCAGCAGTTACCTCAACGCACACTCTTGGATCCCCCCAAGCCTTGGTATGTCAACCTGTGCCTGACCCTTTCCGGAATTGGGTAAACAGGATGCGTCCCTCCAGGGAGAGAGTGCATTCCATTCCAACAATCTATCTCTAGGATTTCCATGTGTAGATGGGATGGATGGAATTCCATTTGATTTGGATACTGTTAAGCACACTGATGAGTTCTGCATGTATCAGACACTCGGCTGATCCCATCACCTAAACAAAATCCTTGAGTGCCATGTTACATAGTGAAGCACCTCGCTCGACTGAAACTGTTGGTCATCACACATGCACATGAAGCTCAGTCACACAGTCAGTATGCGTTTGAACCAACAGTTTTAATCAAGTACTTTGTTGTTCATTCACATTTATTATACAGAGCTCCTGTAGCTCAGTGGTTTGAGCACTTGCCTTACAAGTGTGAGACCGGTGTTCGAATCCAGGCAGGTCATTGCCAAACCTTGGGTAAGTTTCCTTACTCTACATCCACATGCCTAATAATAATCCGTCCAAAACAAACTACAATAAATTGGTCATTTTCAATCCACTGCTATTTGTGGAGACGCTGCTGCGCGCAATTGGCTGCCGCGATTCACCCACAAATATACAGGCAATTCACTTTACAGTATATTGTGTGAAGCGCTTTGGGACGTTGATAAGATGTGAAAAGCGTTATATCAAATGCAAGGATTATTATTACTATTCAGTGCCTCCAACTCCAGTTGCTCCCGAGCCCATTGCGGCCTCCACACTCACTCACTCCCCCAGAGGCCACAGGCGCTATTCAACCAGCTCCCCTGTATAATCCTGTCGCTGGGAATGGCCAAAAACTGCTACTGAACCTATTGGATCCTTGGTGAGAGCAGATACCCATCAAATAGCTAATAATCAGGAAATGCTGAGGTTGACACAAGGTCCTGGATTGTAGGTGTAGTACTGACTTATTCTGGCCTTACTATCCACTTTTGTGGAGTTCTGTAGCTCAGTGGTTAGAGAACTCACCTTGCAAGCGGATACCTGGGTTGAATTACAGACGGGGCAAAACCTTGTGCATGTTTCTTTACTCTACACACCTAATAATAATCCCTCAAAAAATTGATCATTTCAATTTGTGGGGACACTGCTGTGCACAATTGGCTGCTGCATTTCGCCCACAGTCAATTCACTTTACAGCATATTCTGTGAAGTGCTTTGAGATGTCTAGACCAGTGGTTCTCAACCAGGGATACATGTACTCCAGGGGGTACAAAATTACTTCCAGGGGATCCAGGTAGTGGTACATTGATTTCTTCAGCTCTCTTATTTAACATTTTATAGCTTTCCAAATTGTATATTTCATTATTATTCTCCTCGTTTTGTATGTGCTAGTTATTTTGTTATGTAAGAAAAACTTGGGTCATAAAATGTAAGTGGAATGAGGTGGGTGGTGTGTGTATTGGGTGGGGGTACACGATAATGTTGAAAATTAACAAGGGGTTAATTACTGAAAAAGTTGAGAGCTACTAGTCTAGAAGATGTGAAAAATGGTATATTAAATGCAATGATTATTATTAATGGTCCAGAGTTTTATCAAGTGAAACTTGTGCTCAATGGATAAGAATGTGTCTGAACAGTAGGATGGTGGCAATGCATTCCCTTCTGATCTGTGTTTATCAGGTATACGTATTTGGCTAGGCAACTCTCCACTTGTCACCCTCCCCAACTCTTCTCTCCAAAAGCTGCAGATCATCCAAAACTCTACACCTTGTGTTATCTTCCGCATCTTTCGCCCTCGCCTACCTCCATTGGTTCCCCATCCCTCACAGGATCAAATTAAAGATTGCCCCCTCCTCACACTCTAACTTGCTGACCTCCTATCACCCTGTCCGCTCCCTCCGTTCAGCACACTCCATCCCGCTGCAAGTCTCCCACACGACCCTCCCTTCCATCAGCCGCCGGACTTTCAGCCTCTCTGCTCCTACACTCTGGAACGCCAACCCACAATGCCTTGCTCCCATGCCTTCTTCAAGACCAGTCTCAACACCCTCCTCTTTGACCGTGCCTTTAGCCGCCCCCCTACCTCTCTGCCCCTCCCTCATCCCAACCCTGCCCAACGCCACCCCCCCCCCCCCCCCCCACACCCATGCTCGGGTCCTGAACCCTGACTGTTCAGCACCTTGGGACGTCATCCCGACATGAAAGGTGTTCCAACAAATGTAATTTTGTTGTTGTCATAAGGACTCAAACCTGCACTTGTCAAATGTCTAATAACCAGTTCCTCCTATGTGTGGGAGAGGGAGATAATAATATAATAATCCTTACATTTATATAGCGCTTTCCACATCTTATCGACGTCTCAAAGAGCTTAAGATGAGCAGCTACTGAGTGATGTGCCTGACAATGGTATGTTGTAATCTAGTTTCTGTGAGTTTGTGAGCCAGGCAGCATTACAGTATCTGAGTCAAGGCACTGGTTCCAGGTGTGCCCAGAGCTGAGCAGATAACAGAATTACATTTATAGAGCGCTTTTCACATCGGAAGGACGTCCCAAGGCGCTGAACAGTCTGGTCGGGACCCGATCAGGGGGGTCGGGGTAGGGGCAGGGGGATGGAGCGTAGGAAAAGGGGGAGTTAGGAGGGCAGTAGAAGGTACAATTGAAGAGGAAGGTCTTGAGACCGGCCTTGAAGGAGGAAAGGCAGGAAGCAAAGGGATTGCGGGATGGAGTTCCCCTTTCTGATTGTGGGGGCAGAGAGGCTGAAACCCCGGCCACCGATGGTAGGGAAGTTCGGGAGGGGGACATGGAGCAGGCCAGAGCCCGCTGAATGGAGGGTGAATGCGGGCTGATAGGGAGACAGCAGGTTGGAGAGATAGGCGGGGCAAAGCCATGAATGGCCTTGAAAATAAGGACGAGGATCTTGAATTCGATCCTCTGGGTGACGGGGAGCCAGTGGAGACGGGTGAGGGTGGGAGTGATGTGGTCGCGAAGTCTGGTGTGGGAGATGACACGAGTTGCAGAGTTCTGAATGATCCGCAGTTTATGAAGGGAAGAGCTGGGAAGGCCGACGAGGAGAGAGTTCCTGTAGTCGAGCCTTGATGTGATGAATACATGGACAAGTGTTCCGGCAGCATGGGAGGTGATACTTACTATCAATCACAAACTTACCCCCACACACTGACTTATCCTGGCCTTAATATAATCCTTGCATTTGATATAGCGCTTTTCACATCTTATCAACGTCCCAAAGCGCTTCACAGAATATACTGTAAAGTGAATTGACTGTATATATTTGTGGGCGAATCACAGCAGCCAATTGCACACAGCAGTGTCCCCCCCACACACAGTCGTGGATTGAAATGACCAATTTTATTATTGTGGTTTTTTTGGACGGATTATTATTAGGCGTGTGGAGCAAGAAAACTTGCCCGAGGTTTCACCCTGACCTGCCTGGATTCGAACACAGGTCTCCCCAGCTTGCAAGACAATTACTCTAACCACTAAACTACAGGAGCTTGAGGAGTCCTGTAGCTCAGTGGTTGGAGCACTCGCCTTACAAGCAAAAGATCTGGGTTCAATTCAAGGCAGGTTGAAATCTTGGGCAAGTTTCCTTACTCCACACACCTAATAATAATCCCTCAAGAAACCATAATAATAAAATGGGTCATTTCAATCCACGACTGTGTGTGGGACGCTGCTGTGCGCAATTGATTGCAGCATTTCGTGCACAAGCATACAGTCAATTCACTTTACAGTATATTCTGTGAAAAGCTTTGAGACCGTCTAGAAAACATGAAAAGCGCTATATCAAATGCGAATATTATTATTATTATCTATCCTCTCTCAGCCTTCTGAGCTCCAAAGGAAAAGCCCCAGTCAACCAAGCCTTTCCCAAAACTACATTTCCTTCCTGAGTTTTTATTACAACTCCGAAACAAAATATTTTTCAGTTTTCTTTCCCAATAACAAGCATTCAAATACCACTCAGCTTTCATAGAAACTTTATTTCTCCATCAAAAACACAATTTGCTACTGATGACGAGGGGTTCTCACTTCCTTGTGAAGATATCTGCAAAACAGAAAGGTAGATTGTTATAATGCACACTACCATATATCTCCGCGTATAAGGCGCACCCGCGTATAAGGCGCACTCCCCACTTTTGACCTTTTCTTGGTGAAAAAAACCGGAAGCATTTTCAATGATATTGTCGGCAGAAGGGAGGAGAGACAGGTAGGTAGGGAGGGAGAGAGGCAGGCAGGCAGCCAGGGAGGGAGAGAGGGAGGCAGGGAGAGAGAGAGAGAGAGAGAGGGAGAGAGGCAGGCCGGCAGGCAGGGAGGGAGAGAGGCAGCCAGGGAGGGAGAGAGAGAGACAGGCAGGCAGGCAGACAGCAAGAGAGAGAGAGAGAGAGAGAGAGAGGCAGACCGGCAGCCAGGGAGAGAGAGAGGGAGAGAGGCAGGCCGGCACGCAGGCAGGGAGAGAGAGAGAGAGGGAGAGAGAGAGGCAGGCCGGCAGGGAGAGAGAGAGAGGGAGAGAGAGAGAGAGAGAGAGGGAGAGAGGCAGGCCGGCAGCCAGGGAGAGAGAGAGGGAGAGAGGCAGGCCGGCACGCAGGCAGGGAGGGAGGGAAGCAGGCAGGCAGGGAGAGCGGCAGGGAGGGAGACAGGCAGATTGGGTTAGGCAGAAGGCAGGCAGCAGGCACAGCACTGAAGTTCGCTGCTGCTGCCGCTGCCCGGGCGGCCGAGGCCGAAGCCCCGTCACCCGCTCCCCCCAACCCCCGCCGGACACTGACCAAACCCCGGCTGACAGCGCCGGCCGCCCCTCCTGTTTACTGTATTTCCGAGGCTCAAAATTTCTTGTATCTGCGTATAGGGCGCACCCCCAACTTTCGAGATCTTCCGACCTGAAAAAAAGTGCGCCTTATACGCGGAGATATACGGTAATTTGATTGTTATAATCTACATGTGTACCTTATGCTTTGAAAATGAATGACTATAGTTATAATTAGGGTAAAGTTGACAAAGATATACTGAACTAGCTAGTTAGATCTGGGACCCGTTTGGCTCAGTGCAGCTCCAGTGGCCACCAGTAAAATGTCAAATACCGCACAAGAAAATAATAAAGTTTAAAACTATTAATTTGTTTCTCTATGCGGTGGAAGGGCCTCAGCGGGTTCTGCAATTCACATCACCCTCTACTTCCTTACCCTGATACCAATAGGCAATTAACATGAGTCCACACCATGGCGTGCCGATCGCAGAGTAGGGCAGATTGGGAACTCACCGCCCAATTTTAAACCTGATGTGAGTAATTGCTGTTGGGCTTGTACTTACCCACCTGTTAATAGTTAGCGTAACCTTCTTGCTTCACGTTCAGCCTCTAGAAGAGTCAGTACGTCTCCCTCACGCACCGGCCCCTTCACATTGCGGATGATGGATCGGTTGCTGTCGTCCATAAATTCCACACGGACCTTCAGACAATGTAAATAGATTTAAACAGATGCTGAACACAGCACAGAGGCAGAGAGGAGGATTCCTGATGAATCACATTGTTCATGTATTCACCATCAGACCTACCTTAATTAAGGCAGCACTTAAAAAACAGCCTTTAATGATCAGCTTCCCTGGTAATTGAGGGTAAACACACCAAGCCACAAGCAAGAAGCCCTAGGTTCATATTGCAGTTTGTAAGTTTGACTAATATCAGTCAGCGAAACCAACCCCCAGCAATCTGACAATGCAGCACTGGATGGAGTCAGCATAACAAACGTTGCATGTTTGCTGGCATTTGTCGATTCCTGTATCTGATTCTTGAGATTTCCACCAACATTATTTCTTGTTTGCCCGCGTATGCAGTTGGGCATTTTAGCTTCCCAACTTGCAGATCATCAGGTGGCTACAAACATGATGTGATGTCAACAGTGACCTGACGATCCAGTGGGCTGGGGTGGGGAAGGGGGGGGGGGGGGGGAGATTGTTGGCCAGGACATGGGAGAACAAATTACATTTGCATTTAGCTTTTCAATTATAGGGGCCATGATAGGGGCAGGATTTCTCCTATACAACTCCTACACTACGGATTTCTTCTTGTTTAAAATCCCAATAGTGAGCAAAACTCTGGTCTCAACGTTTGGCTCTTGCCAATCTACTACATTTTTCAGGCTACTCTGAATACTAAAGAATGCTGATAGCTTTCTGCATGGATTAGACCAAAATACTATTTTATAAAGCAACTCCAGTCACACCACATGGTATTTATAGACCAGTTACTCGCCGAAAAAGCTTTGTAACCCAATCGTGCAAGAACACATTCGGAGGTTCTGCTCCACCCTTACCTGAGTACACTGTCCTTGGGATCCAGTTCTTCCAAGAACTTTAGTAACCTAAAGAAAACACAAAATGATCTTAAAGAACAGGTTATACCCAAACAAAATCAATTAAACTTGTTTTAAAATATAGAGCCTAAAACATTGATGTTTCTCGAAGGGCAATCAAGACAATTTGATCATCTGCATTTATCCACAAAACTTTAAATATATCCCGTGAAGAGCGTTGGGACCTGATGTGAAAGCCACAAAGAAGGGGGGGGGGGGGGGGGGGGAATAGAGAAGATAGAGATGGAGGGGGGTAGAGAAAGAGAGGAGAGGGGGTAGAGAGATAGAGAGGAGGAGGGGATAGGGAGAAAGAGAGGGTGGGGGGCGTAGAGAGAAAGAGAGGAGGGGGAGGAAGAAATGCCTGGGCCCAGGTTGCGATATTTCAGTGTGGTGACTGTGCAGACCTGGCCTGGATCAGGTAGTATTGGCATTTTTATTCTTGGAATTTTGGTCACATTCCAGATTCCGGACTTTTGGCTGCTCAACCTGTACACAGAAAATGTTAGCGCCAGGAACCGCTAGGAACTAAACTGATGTTAGCGGGGGGAGGCTCAGGTCGGGGTGGCATTTTGGCTGCAGCCAAATACAGTGATACAGTTAAATTCCCACTTAACAACATTTTTGCTTAACGAAGGGTTTTAAAGTCCTTAAGCGGGGTCTACCTGTATTTGACAAGAAAGGCAGCATAAAATACAACAGACAACCATGAGGTAAACAGCCAATGTGACAGGTGTCTGGACACCAGAAAACTCCCTCCTGTCTCAGGCAATACAAATACAATTTTGTTTTGTTGTTGAACAAACCAGGGGACAGGCCATCCTAGACCTTGTGTATCGAAATGTTGCTAATCGGCAATATACATATGAAGGCTCCTCTAGAGTGACCATAATACAACAACAACAGCAACAACAAATTACACTTATAAAGCGCCTTTCACGTCGGGAGGACGTCCCAAGGCGCTGCACAGGAGGCGTGTGACCCGAGCTGGGAGGGGAGTGTACGGGAAGGGATGAAACACGTAGGGGAGGTTGAAAAATTCTGGATGGAACAAAAGGCACGGTCGAAGAGGAAAGTCTTCAAACCGGCCTTGAAAGAGGAAAGGGAAGAGACGAGACGGAGGGATTGAGGGATGGCATTCCATAGGGATGGAATTTAGCATTAAGTTAGAGAGCGATGTAGTTAATTCCGAAGCTAGGATCTTAAATTAAAATAAAGCTAACTTTGTAGGTATGAGGGAAGATTTAGTTAAAATAGACTGGGGAATTGTATTAAAGGATATGACAGTAGACCAAACAAGAAATGTTTAAAGGTGTAGTGCATAATTCCCAGCGGTCACATATTCCCTTGAGGAATAAAAGTATCACAGGGAAATAATTCAGCTATGACTAACTAGAATTGTTAGGCAAATTATAAAACGAAAAGAGTCTATAATACTTCTAAAAAGAGCAGTAAACCTGAGGATTGGGAGCGCTTAAGGGACCAACAAAGAAAAACTAAGAAAGAGGGAGAAAATAGATTATGAGAGCATACTAGCTAGGAACATAAAGTTAAGAGTTAGAATATAAGAGTAGGGAAGTCTTGCTGCAACTGTATAGTGCCCGGGTGAGACCACACCTAGAGGATTGTGTGCAGTTTTGGTCTCCTTATTTAAAGGACATACTCGCCTTAGATTCTAGGGTCCGTCGATATGGAAATTTTCCGATTTAGATATATCGATGGGCTCATATCGAGATATACCGTAATATTGATATTTTCGGGGTTTTCGTACTGCGCATGCTGGAAGCTGCCTGACCCCACATGAAGAAGTCAGACAACATCTATGGAGAGAGGAAACTTTCCTCTCTCCATAGATGAACATAAGAATTTAGTTCGCCTTCTACCATCATGTCAGTCATTTTACATCTTGTGTCCCAAACCACACACTGTATTCAGATATTATTTTCAAACAGAAATCTATAATCCTTCCATTTCATTGCTCCCTACTTTTCACTTCTCGATGTCTCAAAACATAATGTAAAGTGAATTGACTATATTTGTGAGTAAAACACGGCAGCCAATCGCGCACAGCAGCGTCCCACAAACAATCAAGTTACCAATTTATTACTTTTTTTTCCTTTGAGGGATTGTTATCGGGTGTGAGGATTAATGCACACATGGCGTCGGCCACCAGGATCGTCCAGATCATCCGCAACTTTCTGTCCGGGATTAAGGAAATCCGCCCATGGTTTGTCCTGACGGGAACTGAACCGAACTCTAACTCTGGCTTGGCAAACGCTCCACCCACTGAGCTACAGGTCTCCCAACAATCTGTCTGATTTGTTCTTGAAACAAACACTTTCTTTGTCCTGCATGTGTCCCAATGGAGCCTGTTTACCACTTGCTCACTGAAGTACCGCAGTCTCTGCTGATTTGTTCTCAATTGATCCACCTTCAGTCGCAATATTTCGCCTCTTTTCCCACATGGAAGTAGGCCTAAAGCCTGCGCACATCGTGGCCTAGGAGCGGCGTCAGCCAGGCCGCGGTCTGAATGTGTGTGAAGGCGGGGAGCGGGGTCACCGGTCTAACCTTGGCTTGTCCCCGCTCTCCTCACACGGTCCCCGGTCCCCCGCTCCCCGCGGTCACTCACCCGGGCCAGTTTGACGGGAGGAATACGACCATCCATGGCGCCGATCGGTTGAGAAAGGATCACGTGGGGGCGTCGCCTACACTTATAGACACCGGGAACCACGTGACTCCATCCTCGCGAGAGCGGCCGGGGTGGGCGGGGCTTGTTACCCCGGGACACTAAACACAATCAACACAGAGAGAGAGACAGAGAGAGCTGGGCAGGTCAGAGGTCAGGCCAGGCAGCAGCAGCAGCAGCAGCAGCTCGGCAGGTCAGAGGTCAGGTCAGGCAGCAGCAGGGCAGGTCAGAGGTCAGGCAGCAGCTGAGGGCACAGACCTCGGTCAGTAACAATAAACAGCGACGGGAAACCCGGCAGTCTGCTCTCTTACACTAAACTGCACAGGCCTCGGGAGCTCCCAGCATGCTGCGCGCTCGACCTTCACAACAAACATGGCGTCGGCCACCAGGATCGTCCAGATCATCCGCAACTTTCTGTCCGGGGTAAATTGCCTCCCTAACACCCCCCCCCCCCCCCCCCCCACAGCTCAGGCTCTCCCCCCTCTCCCTCCCACACCTCAGGCTCTCCCCCCACCCCCCACACCTCAGGCTCTCCCCCCACACCTCAGGCTCTCCCCCCACCCCCCACACCTCAGGCTCTCCCCCCACCCCCCACACCTCAGGCTCTCCCTTTCGCACCCCCCTCCCCACACACTTCAGGCTTTCCCTTTCGCCCCCCCCCCCCCCCCACACGCTTCAGGCTCTTCCCCCCCCCCACTTCAGGCTCTCCCCCCCCCACTTCAGGCTCTCCCCCCACTTCAGACTCTCCCCCCTCCACACACCTCAGGCTCTCCCCCTCAACACAAACTTCAGGATCTCCCCCCCCCCCCCCCCCCACTTCAGGCCCTCCCCCCCTCCCACACCTCAGGCTCTTCCCCCCCCCCCCACTTCAGGCTCTGCCCCCTCTCCCTCCCACACCTCAGGCTCCCCCCCCCCACACACACCTCAGGCTCTCCCCCCCCCGGCTCTCCCCCCACCATACACCTCAGGCTCTCCCCCTCAACACACACTTCAGGTTGTCGTCGTCGTCGTCGTCGTCCCCCCCCCCCCACTTCAGGCTCTCCCCCCCCCCCCCCCCACCCACCCCCCCACTTCAGGCTCTCCCACCCACTTCAGGCTCCCCCCCCCCCACACTTCAGGCTCTCCCCCCCCTCCCCCCACACAAACCTCAGGCTCTTCCCCCCCCCCACCACCACAAACCTCAGGCTCTTCCCCCCACCCACCACACCTCAAGATGTCTCCCCCCCTCCCCCACACACCTCAGGCTCTCCCCCCCCCCCCCACAGCTCAGACTCTCGCCCCCCCTCCCACAGCTCAGGTTCCCCCCACAGCTCAGGCTCTCCGCCCCCCCCCCCACACCTCAGGCTCTCCCCCCCCCCCCCCACAGCTCAGACTCTCGCCCCCCCTCCCACAGCTCAGGTTCCCCCCACAGCTCAGGCTCTCCGCCCCCCCCCCCACACCTCAGGCTCTCCACCCACCCCCCACACCTCAAGCTGTCTTCCCCCCACCCCTCCCCCACACAACCACAACAACAACAAATTACACTTATAAAGCGCCTTTCACGTCGGGAGGACGTCCCAAGGCGCAGCAGAGGAGGCGTGTGACCTGAGCTGGGAGGGGAGTGTACGGGGAGGGGTGAAACATGTAGGGGAGGTCGAAAAATTCTGGGTGGAACAAAAGGCACGGTCGAAGACGAAAGTCTTCAAACTGGCTTTGAAAGAGGAAACGGAAGAAACGAGACAGAGGGATTGAGGGATGGAATTCCATAAGATGGGAACGGAAAAACTGAAGGCCCGGCCTCCGATGGTGGGGCGGTTCGGGCGGGGGGCTTGGAGCAGGCCAAGTCCTGCTGAGCAGAGGGTCCGGGTGGGCGTGTAGGGGGAGAGTAGATTGGTTAAGTAGGGCGGGGCAAGGCCGTGTAAGGCCTTGAAGGTGAGGACGAGGATCTTGAACTCGATCCTCTGGAGGATGGGGAGCCAGTGGAGACGGGCGATGGTGGGGGTTATATGGTCGTGGAGGCGGGTGCGGGATAGTACACGGGCTGCAGAGTTTTGGATGGCCTGCAGCCTGTGAATGGAGGAGCTGGGGAGGCCGACGAGGAGAGAGTTTCCGTAGTCCAGCCTTGAGGTGATGTACGTGTGCACGAGTGTTTCGGCAGCGCGGGGGGTAAGATAGTTGCGGAGCCTGGCAATGTTGCGCAGGTGGAAATAAGCGGTGCCGGTCAAGGCGCGGATGTGGGGGAGGAAGGAAAGTTTTTGGTCGAACGTGATGCCGAGGTTCCTGACTGGCTTTGTGAGGTGGAGAGTGCAGCCTTGGATGTTGAGGCTGGCAGCGCCCGATGTGCGGAGGCGCTGGCTTGAGCCGATCAGGAGGGCCTCGGTCTTGCTCACGTTCAACTGCAGGAAGTTGTCCCTCGTCCGGGACTCAATGTCGGACAGACATGCTGTCAGAACATCGATGGTCTGGGGGTTGAGGAATGAGGCAGAAAGGTACAACTGGGTGTCGTCCGCATACATGTGGAAATTTACCCCATGTTTGCGAATGACGTCGCCCAGAGGGAGCGTGTAAAGGGTGAAAAGGGGGGGGGGGGGGGGGGCGAGGACAGAGCCCTGGGGGACGCCGTGAGAAACTGTGCGGGGGTTTGAGGAGAAACCATTGGAAGAAACAAAATGTAAACGGTGGGTCAAATAAGAATGGAACCAGTCAAGGACTGTGCCTTGAAGGTTGAGGTGGGAGGAAAGACGTTGGAGGAGGATGGTGTGATCGACTGTGTCGAACGCAGCAGACAGGTCAAGGAGGACGAGGAGGCAGAGGGAGCCCTGGTCACAGGCGGTTAGGATATCATTTGTAACCTTAACCAGAGCAGTTTCTGTGCTGTGAATTGGGCGGAAACCTGATTGGAGGGGTTCAAGGAGTGAGTGAGTTGAGAGGAAAGAGCGGAGCTGGGAGGCAACCACTCTTTCAAGGACCTTGGATAAAAACGGGAGGTTGGAGATGGGTCGATAGCTTGATGGCTGCGACGCATCAAGGGAGGGTTTCTTCAGGATAGGGGTGATGGTGGCTGTTTAAAGGGAGGTAGGGACGGTGCCTGAGGAGAGGGAAAGGTTGATGATGTCAGAAATGAACGGGGCCAAAAGATGGAGCAGGGTATGGAGGAGGGGTGTGGGGATGGGGTCCAGTGAACACGTGGTGGGTTTCATGGAGGTGATTATTTTTGTGATTAAAGACGGGGTGGTGGGGTTGAAAGTATGAAATGGGGGGTGGGTGGGGGTTGAGGTAACGGATGGAGGGGCGGAGGTGGAGCAGAGGTGGGGGGAGGAAACCGCGGAGCAGATTCTCTCCATTTTGGACTCGAGGAAGTCCAGCATCTCCTCACAACGTGCGTTTGAGGAGAGGATCTGCGAAATGAGACGGGGTGGGGGGGGGGGGGGGCGGAGGAGCTGGTTGGTGGTGGCGAAGAGGAGGCGGTGGTTGTCCTTCGATTCCAGGATTATCCTGGAGTAGAAGGCTGATTTGGCGGTGGCTAGGGCGGAGCGGTAAAATTTGATGCAGACCAGCCAGATTTGCCGGTGGACCGTGAGGCCAGATTTGAGCCAGGTGCGAATGCTCTCACTTGGCTTTTGAGGGAGCGGAGGTGAGTTGTGTACCACGGTGATAATCGGGAGTGGGAGACGGTTCTGGAGGTGAGGGGGGCCAGGGTGTCAAGGGTAGTGGAGAGGGTGTTATGGAGGGCGGTGGTGGCGGAGGATGGGTCGGTGCAAAAAGAGTGCCATTGTGGGAGGAGGTTGGAGGTTTCGAGGGCAGAGGTGAAAGTTTGAGGGGGAATCTTCTTCCAGGGCCAGTAGAAGATGGTGGTGGGTTTGGAGGTGGAGGGGGGAGGGATAGAGGTGTTGAAAGAAATGAAAAAATGGTCTGAAATGGCCTTGTCGGTGATGGTGACGCCAGAGATGTTGAGACCTCGGGTGATCACCAGATCGAGTGGATGGCCGTGGATGTGGGTGGCAGTGTTAATGTGAAGGGAGAAGTTGAAAGACGAAAGTAAAGAGGAGAATTCAGAGGAAATGGGGCAGGAGGGAGTGAAATGGAGGTTGAAGTCGCCAAGAATGATAAGGCGATCAGAGGAGGCGCAAAGGGAGGTTAAAAGTGAAGAGAAGTCTGAAATGAAAGTGGGGGAGGGTTTGGGGGGTGATAAACTAATAGGATTTTGAAGGAATTATGGGAAGAATGAGAAAGGGTGAGCTGTTCAAAAGAGGGGAAGGAACCAGAGGAATAGGGGGATAGGGCGAGGGATGTCTTTGAAATAAAGGCCACACCACCGCCACGATGGTTGGGTCGAGGGGCATGGTGGAATGTGTCGTTGGGTGGTTGGCTTCAACAAGGGGGAAAGTGTCGCCCGGGGTGATCCAGGTCTCCGTCAGGGCCATGATGTCAACGCTCAAGGATGGCCACACACCTTAGGCTCTCCCCCCCCCCCCCCACAGACCTCAGGCTTTCCCCCCTCTCCCCTCCAACACCTCAGGCTCACCCCCCAAATCTCAAGCTGTCTCCCCACCCCACATCTCAGGCTCTCTCCCCCCCAAGCCTCAGGCTCTTTCCCCACTCCACCCCCATCTCAGTCTCTCTGAGTTTGAGCTGAGTAACTGTTTCCAGTCTTTGTTGGATGAACACCAATTTCATTTTTTGTATCGGTTGTGCTTATCATTGTATATCAGTTAAAACTGAAAATCGAAAGCAGTATATCAAATGCGGGAATTATTTTATTACAAATTTTAAACCGTGGATCCATTGATTTGTTACAGCCTCATCATAATGAATATTGCTGACTTTCTATCTCACAGTTTTGTTTCTTTCACTATTCAGAAAAATCTGCAGGAGAAGTTGCAACTTCGATACACTGAAATTTCACCCAGGTAATGGAACACACAGAGAAATAACTCATGATCAGTACAATTAAACTTTTTGGCGTTTGGGTTGTACTTAATGACTTGTGAGAATAACGACTTGTAAACCTGGGAGAATATTTGTCAGGAATGTATTCAAGAACTGTTTAAATATGGTAAAACAACTCAATATTTGATTGCTCAGGCGATAAAATAGCCACACTGGGCTATACAGACCAGAAGGATTCCAGTTCCAATCTGAGTTATCTGATTTCAGCTGAGGAAGCAGTTTGTACAGTTGGTGGCTGAGCCTTTAGCAACCGAGTGTTAGGGAGAGGAAAACCCACAAATCTTCCCGTTCCTGACACTATCCAAGAAACCTAGAAGAGGCATTTAAACAGGCTCTGGCTTGACTCGTAACATTTTTGTTGTGTAAAGGACATTTTTGAAATGTTCTCTTTCAGAACTCAACCTCCTCCCAATCTCCCAGTTGGACCCAGCCATAAATTATCAGATAACTATTACTGTCTGAGGGATGGCCGCCGTGAGTCAGTTCCTCCTGTCATTATCTGGTCATCACAGAAAGCACTGGTAGCCGGGGCTCAGGCTGACAGGTTAGTGCTGAGTGTTTCACTAATTATTAAACACCTTTGCGGATCTAGTCCAATGTTGAAAAATATATTTCGGATGAGACGTTAAACTGAGGTCTCGTGGATGTTAGGGATCCCGAGGCACTAAACAAAACGAGTTCCCCATGATGTCCTGGCCAACAATCCCCCAATTAAATTTGTCACTTATTCCAAGGCTGATTGTGGGGCATTGCCAGGAGCAACTGGCTTCCACATTTCACCCACAAAATGCACCCATTCCAGTCACAAGAGTCCTGTAGCTCTGGTTAGTTGTTAGAGCACTCAGTTTGCAAGCGAGAGACCTGAGTACAATTCCAGGTAGGTCAGGGCGAAACTTTGGGCAAGTTTCCTTGCTCCACACGCCTAATAATAAACCCTCAAGAAATACAATAATAAATTGGTCATTTCAATCCACAACTATTTGTGGGACACTGCTGTGCGCAATTGGCTGCCTTGTTATGCCCACAAAATGTACAGTCTTTCACTTTACAGTGTATTCTATGAAGTGCTTTTGAGACATCTAGAAGATGTGATAAGGTATTATATCAAATGCAAGGATTATGATTATTATTAGTCGAGGAACAGGTGACCAGGTGTATGTATTCTCAGGTTTGTTAGCAAAGTTTAGAACAAAAGAAATAGGAACAGCAGTAGGCGATTCAGCCCCTCAAGCCTGTCCCGCCATTTAATAAGATCATGGCTGATGTTCTAACTTACAACAATAACTTCAATTTATATAGTGCCCTCCACTCTGAGATGGCGTCTCAGAGTGCTTTAAAACCGCTTTAAACCTAATTCCATTTACCCACCTGATCCCTATACTCCTTAATCCCTCTCCTGAGGGAGAACTTGTTAGGGTGTTTATGAAAAAAGGGTAAGTATTTTGAGGATGTTAAGGCTGTTGTGAAAGCTATACAAGTGTAATTTTGTTTTTGTTGTTGTTATGACCATGACAATTTATGGCTGAATGGCTTATGAAGCTGGATCAGTGGAATCATTCAAAATGGAAATGAGCAAGTGAGGGCTCAAACCTACTTTTTTGGATGTCAAATGATTTCCTCCCCCCCCCCAAACACCCCTTGTCCTCCTTTGCATGGGGAGTAAATGGATTACAGTCCCCAACTTGTGGCCCAACAAATACCCAAACAATTCAACAACAACAACCACAACAACTTCAATTTATATAGAGCCCTCCACGCCAGAGCATTTCAGACGTATGCTAGGGATAGTGATCGGGGGAGGAGGGAGGCCAGTGGGGGGAAGGAGATTGATCAAAACCATGGTCAAAGAAAAAGGTTTTGGTGGGTTTTGAAGGAGGCAAGAGATGGGGCAAAATGGAGAGAATGTGAAATGGAGTTCCAGAAAGTGCCCAAAGGCCCGTCCGCCGATGGTGGGGCAGGCGAGACGGGGGAACATGAAGCAGGTCAGAGTACAAGACCCTCAACCTCCATTGGTTCAAGGTCCAACAATAAGGTCCAAAAACTTCCACTGCCCGCACAAACTACAGCCATTAGCCACCAGACTTCATTGTTCTTAACAGATTGAATTTAGCGTCCTCACTCTTGCCAAAAATCCCTTCACACCATCCTTCTCTTTCTGATCTTCTATCTCAATACTATGCTTGCTCTCTCCAATTGCCTGCCTCTAGCTTGCTCCACATGCCCCCACCCTCGCTCATTATTGACCAAGCTTTCAGTCACTACACTCCTAACTTCTGGAACTCACTCCTCTACACTACACCTTGTCTTTAAATCCTGCCTTAAAACCTACCTCATTGACCGCACCTATGATATGCATTTATATAGTGTCCTTCATGTAGGATACCGTCTTAGATCAGCGCTTTGGGACGTCCTCCCGACACGAAAGGCGTTATATAGGAGCAATTTTGTTGTTGTAGATCGATCACATTCTTTCCACCCTCCCCCATAGACTCAGTCTAACCTAGTCAATGTAAATCATGCTGAAATTGAAATGTAAGTTAAGTTATTGCATCTCTCATTGCAATAATGAGGCCACCTACTTTCCCCACTGTCACCCTCCTAGTCTCTCAATTTGACTTTTGAAAATGTTAGAGACATTCTCCTTGCATGAAAGATGCTCAATTAGTCCAAATTGTTGTAAGTGTTGAAAATGGTTGTTAATTATTTCTATTGTCTTCTAATTCCAAACAGCCAAAAAACTAAGAAGCCAGTTGTGCCTGGTCAGCCAGTTATTTTGGAACTTTCTAAGGATCAGCCATATCTGTGAGCTGGAAGACAGATGGGGTGATTGTCCCCTTTTTATCTAGCTTTTGACTGAAAAGAGGTTTGTGAAGCAGCAGCATACAGGACCCTTGCTGAATACAACAACAACAAAAATTACATTTATAGAACGCCTTTCACGTTGGGAGGATTGTGTGGATCTGATGATACAAAATGGAAAATTTGTGGGAAAAAATTCTGATGTAACTGTGTTCAATAAACTAGCATTACAATGTGTTGTTTATGTTTTTTTCTCTGCTGTACACTTGTAAAAAAAAATTACTCAATAAAATCTAGAAGACAATTGATTGCTAAACCTCTTGTGCCCTAGGGTTAGGGTTACTTTAGTAGGGTTACTTTTGTAAATTTTGCTACTTGAATTCTCAGATGGATCCTAACATCATGGAAAAGTTTTTAGATTTTTTCTATAGGACGGACACTTTTGTTATTAAATCATACTTGATTCAAAATGGATATAGCAAGTTATTATTGGTACCTGAATAACCGTATGCTGCTTAACCAACAACAAAATTACAGTTGTGTAGCACCGTTCACGTCAGGAGGACGTCCCAACTGATTCAGACCCAGGCTAAGGACATTGAGGGGTGGGGGGGGGTGAGAAGGAGTTGCCGATGGGTCCATCGAAGAGGTGAGTCTTGAAGGAGGCTAGGGAGGGGGCGAGGCTGAGAGAGACCAGCCCTTCCTCCTGACATTGCAGGGACTATATTCAACCATTATCATAGAATCTTACGGCACAAAAGGAGGTCATTTGGCCCATCAAGTCTGTGCTGGCTCTTTAAAAAGCAATTTAATCCCACTCCTCAGCTCTCTCCCCATAACCTCACAAACCTGTCCTCCACAGATAAATATCTACCTCACTTTTGAAAGTTGTTATCGAATCGGCCTCCTTTTCAGGCAATGCATTGCAGATTCGAACAACCCACTTAGGAAAAAACATTTCTCCTCAGCTCCCCTCTGCTTTTTGAAACTTTTAAATCTGTGACCACAAGTCACTGATACACCCACCAGTAGAAACAGTTTTTCCTTGTTTACTCTGTCGAATCCCCTTGTGATCTTAAAAACCTCTATTAGGTCTCTTCGTAACCTCTATTCCAATGAGAATAAACCGAGCCTCTCTAGCCTTTCCTCAAAGCTGAAGTCCCTCATTCCTGGTACCATCCTAGTAAATCTCCTCTGCACTCTTCCCAATGCCTTAACATCCTTCCTAAAGTGTGGTGACCAGAATTGTACACAGTACTCTAGCTGAGGCCTAACTAAAATTTTATAGAGTTTAATCAGGACTTCCTGACTTTTGTACTCCATGCCCCTAGTTATAAAGCCTAGTATCCCGTATGCTTTTTTAACAGTCCTGCCACCTTCAAAGAATTACCTACACAAACCCCCTGGTCTCTCTGTTCCTTCAAACCCCTTAAAATTGTACTTCCTAGCCTATATTGCCTCCCCTCATTTCTCCTCCCCAAATCTTATCAATGTCCCAAAGCTCTTCACAGAATATGTTGTAAAGTGAATTGACTGTATATTTGTGGGCGAATCGCGGCAGCCAATTGAGCACAGCAGTGTCCCACAAACAATCGTGGATTCAAATGACTAATTTTATTGTGTTTTTTTTGGACGGATTATTATTAAGCGTGTGGAGTAAGGAAACTTGCCCAATGTTTCGCCCTGACCTGCCTGGATTCGAACACAGGTCTCCCCAGCTTGGTCTCTCCAGCGTGCAAGGCAAGTGCTCTGACCACTTGTCTCGTATAAACAAATGGTTAGATCTTGTATAAACATGGAGTAACTATTGCTTGAATGTAAGTGATGATATTTTAAAAATACAATCTCCAAAGAAGTGCTTTGCTGTAATTCCACATCCGAGCAGCTGAAATTATCAACAGGTTTCATGTTTACTGCCACTTCCTAAAGTGATATTCTTAATAATAATAAGAGTGACGGGCAGGCAGCGAGAGAGACCAGGTTGGCAGCGAGTGAGACCAGCCAGGCCAGCAGCAAGCGAATGAGACCAGCAGTGAGTGAGACAGGCAGCAAATGAGATCAGCCAGCCGGCAGTGAGTGAGCCAGGCAGGCATTTGGAGCGAGTGAGTGAGCCAGGCAGGCTGTCAGGGAGCGAGTATAATTTTTGGGGAAAATTTTGACGAAAAATGTTTAAAAAAACCTAACTCTAGTTTAAACATTAATTCTTATGGGGAAAATGTATTCGCTTAACGTCATTTCTCTTAAAGTAGCACTTTTCAAGAACCAAACTACGACATTAAGCGAGGAATTCCTGTATCCTGTAAAGTGAATTGACTGAATATTGAACTTATTTGATATCTGAGAGTAAATAAAAATTTAATTTTTCTAATCATCCTAACTCTAATTAGCAGATTAGTCACCAGGCATTGTCAGAGTGCCCCCGACACCTGGAGGCATGTTCTAGTTTCCTACTTTCCCATCTGCATTCTGCAGTACAGTATTTTGCATTATTGTTATGATTGATTCATTTGCAACAGAAAATAATTCATTGTAAGAAAAAAAAACTGGATAATAGGACCCTCGTGGAGACCCAGTGCAGAGACTAGCACAGACTGCAGGCTCACAGGGTACAGGGATTGTGGTGAGGAGTAACTAAAAAGTGTAGAGGAGTGGAGTAAACGTGTTGCTTTGTCAAGCTTCATTTACAGCAAACTTTCTGTATCAGTAACAGGTTAATGAGAAATTTAAATATGTGTAGCCCAAACTCCACCAAATACCAGGTTAAAAGTAGCGCAATATTATGTGTTGCCTACTGTGGGGTAGCAAAATGGCCAATTTCCATTAATCCCTTGTAAAAAAAAGTACCATGGTAATGGTGGTAGTATCATCGTACTACCACCATAACCATAGTACTTTTTTTTTTACAAGGCATGGTTTTTGAAACTGTGAGAAAAAGTCTTCAAAGACGGAAAACAGATTTAAATAATAAAGAATCAATTAGACACCCGCCCAAAGACGTGTTTTCACACTGCACAAAGCCCTCCACGGCCTCACCCCACTGTGACCTCCTAACCCCTTTGCAACTTGAATGCTCCCTCACTCAACAGGCTCTGGCCTGCTCCACGAACCCCGCCCTAACCTCCCTACCATTGGTGGATGAGCCTTTAGCCACTCTGCCCCCAACCTCTGGAACTCCACCCCACAGTCCATCTGCCTCCCTGGCCTCCTTTCATAGAATGTTATCATACAATGTTACGGCACAGAAGGAGACCATTCGGCCCATCGAATCTGAGCAAGTCACTTTCATTAACCCCAATCACCAGTTTTCTCCCTATAACCCTGCAAACCCGTCTTCCCCAGATACCTATCTAGTTCTCTCTTAAAAGCTGCTATCGAATCGGACCTCACTACCCTTTCAGGCAGATCATTACAAATTCAAACAACTCGCTGAGTAATAAAATATCTTCTAACCTCCCTCTGCTTCTTTTGGTAGATATCTTAAGACTGTGACCACGGGTCACAGACACACCTACCAGCGGAAACAGCTTTTCCGTGTCTAGCTGTCAAAACCTTTCATAATCTTGAAGACCTATTAGGTCCCTGCGTAACCTTCTCTGCTCTAATGGGAAAAGTCCTAACTTCTCCAGTCTGTCCTCGTAGCTAATGTTCCCCATTCCTGGTATCATTCTCGTGAATCTCCTCTGCACCCTTTCCAGTGCCTTAATGTCCTTCCTGAAGTAAGGTGCCCAGAACTGGACGCAGTACTCCAGCTGAGGCCTAACCAGTGTTTTGTATAGATTAACCATAACCTCCCTACTCTTATACTCTATACCCCTATTGATAAAGCTCAGTACACCAAATGCCTTTAAGTCCCACCTCAAGACCCTTCTCTTCGACAGTCCCATCGGTCACCTTCAATCCCCCCTTTCCCTCCACCAGCTTGGGTCGGTAACAATGACTGTGGTTGTGACGCGCTGCCGATATGAAAGGCAAGTGTATCTCTGCAAGTGTAATTTGTTGTTGTCCAACCAGCACAATCCCGCCCAACCCGCCAGGAGATAGCGTGATGCCACGTGACCAGCACGTATTTAAAGTCGGCTGCTTGGGGGGAGTGAGGGCGGGGGGGGGAGTGAGGGCAGGGGGGGCAGTGAGGGAGGGGGAGTGAGGGCAGGGGGGGCAGTGAGGGAGGGGGAGTGAGGGTAGGGGGGGCAGTGAGGGAGGGGGAGTGAGGGCAGGGGGGGGCAGTGAGGGAGGGGGAGTGAGGGCAGGGGGGGCAGTGAGGGAGGGGGAGTGAGGGCAGGGGGGGCAGTGAGGGAGGGGCAGGGGGGGCAGTGAGGGAGGGGCAGGGGGGGCAGTGAGGGAGGGGCAGGGGGGGCAGTGAGGGAGGGGAGTGAGGGCAGGGGGGGCAGTGAGGGAGGGGGAGTGAGGGCGGGGGGGGCAGTGAGGGAGGGGGAGTGAGGGTGGGGGGGGCAGTGAGGGTGGGGGGGGCAGTGAGGGAGGGGGAGTGAGGGCAGGGGGGGCAGTGAGGGAGGGGGAGTGAGGGTAGGGGGGCAGTGAGGGAGGGGGAGTGAGGGCAGGGGGGGCAGTGAGGGAGGGGGAGTGAGGGCAGGGGGGGGCAGTGAGGGAGGGGGAGTGAGGGCAGGGGGGGCAGTGAGGGAGGGGGAGTGAGGGCAGGGGGGGCAGTGAGGGAGGGGGAGTGAGGGCAGGGGGGGGCAGTGAGGGAGGGGGAGTGAGGGCAGGGGGGGGCAGTGAGGGAGGGGGGAGTGAGGGAGGGGGAGTGAGGGCAGGGGGGGGCAGTGAGGGAGGGGGAGTGAGGGCAGGGGGGGCAGTGAGGGAGGGGGAGTGAGGGCAGGGGGGGCAGTGAGGGAGGGGCAGGGGGGGCAGTGAGGGAGGGGCAGGGGGGGCAGTGAGGGAGGGGCAGGGGGGGCAGTGAGGGAGGGGAGTGAGGGCAGGGGGGGCAGTGAGGGAGGGGGAGTGAGGGCGGGGGGGGCAGTGAGGGAGGGGAAGTGAGGGTGGGGGGGGCAGTGAGGGTGGGGGGGGGCAGTGAGGGAGGGGGAGTGAGGGCAGGGGGGGCAGTGAGGGAGGGGGAGTGAGGGCAGGGGGGGCAGTGAGGGAGGGGGAGTGAGGGTAGGGGGGCAGTGAGGGAGGGGGAGTGAGGGCAGGGGGGGCAGTGAGGGAGGGGGAGTGAGGGCAGGGGGGGGCAGTGAGGGAGGGGGAGTGAGGGCAGGGGGGGCAGTGAGGGAGGGGGAGTGAGGGCAGGGGGGGCAGTGAGGGAGGGGGAGTGAGGGCAGGGGGGGGCAGTGAGGGAGGGGGAGTGAGGGCAGGGGGGGCAGTGAGGGAGGGGGAGTGAGTGCAGGGGGGGGCAGTGAGGGAGGGGGAGTGAGGGCAGGGGGGGGGCAGTGAGGGAGGGGGAGTGAGGGCAGGGGGGGGCAGTGAGGGAGGGGGAGTGAGGGAGGGGGAGTGAGGGCAGGGAGGGGGAGTGAGGGCAGGGGGGGGGGGCAGTGAGGGAGGGGGAGTGAGGGCAGGGGGGGCAGTGAGGGAGGGGGAGTGAGGGCAGGGGGGGCAGTGAGGGAGGGGGAGCAGTGAGGGAGGGGCAGTGGGGGCAGTGAGGGAGGGGCAGGGGGGGCAGTGAGGGAGGGGGAGTGAGGGCAGGGGGGGCAGTGAGGGAGGGGGAGTGAGGGCGGGGGGGGCAGTGAGGGAGGGGGAGTGAGGGAGGGGGAGTGAGGGCAGGGGGGGCAGTGAGGGAGGGGGAGGGAGGGCAGGGGGGGCAGGGGCAGGGGGAGCAGTGAGGGAGGGGGAGGGGGGGGAGTGAGAGAGGGGGGGCAGTGAGGGAGGGGGAGTGAGGGCAGGGGGGGCAGTGAGGGAGGGGAAGGGAGGGCAGGGGGAGCAGTGAGGGAGGGGGAGGGGGGGCAGTGAGGCAGGGGGGTCAGTGAGGGAGGGGCAGGGAGGGCAGGGGCAGGGGGGGCAGTGAGGGAGGGGGAGTGAGGGCAGGGGGGGCAGTGAGGGAGGGGCAGGGGGAGCAGTGAGGGAGGGGGAGGGGGGGCAGTGAGGCAGGGGGGGCAGTGAGGGAGGGGCAGGGGGGGCAGTGAGGGAGGGGGAGTGAGGGCAGGGAGGGGGAGTGAGTGGGAGGGGGGGCAGTGAGGGAGTGGGAGGGGGGGCAGTGAGGGAGAGGGAGTGAGGGCAGGGGGGGCAGTGAGGGAGGGGGAGCAGTGAGGGAGAGGGGGGGCAGTGAGGGAGGGAGGGGGAGCAGTGAGGGAGGGGCAGGGAGGGGGAGGGGGGACAGTGAGTGGGGGGGGGCAGTGAGGGAGGGGGGGGCAGTGAGGGAGGGGGGGGCAGTGAGGGAGTGGGAGTGATTGGGAGTGGGGGGCAGTGAGGGAGGGGGAGTGAGGGAGGGGGAGTGAGGGAGGGGGAGGGGCAGGGGGGGCAGTGAGGGAGGGGGAGTGAGTGAGTGGGAGGGGGGGCAGTGAGGGAGGGGGGCAGTGAGGGAGGGGGGGGAGTGAGGGAGGGGGAGTGAGGGCAGTGAGGGAGGGGGTGTGAGACTGACTGAGGGTGGGGAGAATGTGAGTGAGTGAATGTGTTTGATAATAACTGGCTGGAGGAATCCTGAGGCTGTTTGAAAGCTGCCCTCTGAGTTAGAAGATTGAGTGTTGCTGATCTGATAGACCTGTTTGGGCTGGAGCTGGGGGGCACTGCATTGCCAGGTCGCTATCCTTCAGCGGAGATGTTAAACCTTCTGCTTGTTGGGGTGGGTGTTAAAGATCCCACAGCACTGCTTGGAAAGAGGAGGGAGTTTCTCCTTGTACTCTGGCTGACAATCCCCAGATAAAAAGATGATTGTTCGCTTCATGGCTATCTGGAACATTGGTTTCTGCGTTTGCCTACTAATACACTTCATGGTATATCCTGTGAAGTGCTTTGAGATGTTTTGACAACATGATAAAGTGCTATACCAAGATTTCATATTATTAATATTAATTTATTCATTACATTTTGAATCTGTCAATCTCTTTAGATAACTGGACCTGCAGTGAGGATGAGTTCCTCTGTTGGAATGGCCAGTGCATCTTTACACCTTTGTTGTATAATGGGAAGGTAGAACGTGGGGATCAAAGTGATGAGAAAAACTGTTCAGCTTCACACTGTGGATCCCGAGGGTTCCAGTGCAGGATTGCTGAGTGCATTACTGAGCACCAGGCGTGTGACGGTTACCAGGACTGTGCAGATGGCTCTGATGAATCT
Organism: Hydrolagus colliei; assembly: GCA_035084275.1. NCBI lineage: Eukaryota > Metazoa > Chordata > Chondrichthyes > Chimaeriformes > Chimaeridae > Hydrolagus > Hydrolagus colliei. The sequence continues at coordinate 8,614,014 of CM068766.1, read as the reverse complement.
ACTGACCTGTGTAAGGATGAGGTTGGGCCTGGTGAAGACTGCACACAGCTGGAGTTTCAGTGTGACTCTGGCCAATGTATCGACTTCCATTCTGTTTGTGACAACTATGCCGACTGTATTGACAAGAGTGACGAGGCCAATTGCAGTGAGTATTCCATACTGAAGAGATTGTCAGCCAATGTGGAGTCCTGTAGCTCAATGGTTAGAGCATTCACCTTGCAAGCGAGAGACCTGGGTTCGACTGCAGGCAGGGCGAAACTTTGGGCAAGTTTCCTTACTCCACACGCCTGATAATAATCCAACTGAAAAAAAATTGTTCATTTCAATCCACGACTGTTTGTGGGGGTTTGCTGTGTGCAATTGGCTGCCGGGTTTCAACCACAATATACAGTCAATTCATTTTACAGTATATTCTGTGAACCGCTTTGAGATGTCTCGACCAGTAGCTCTCAACCCTTTTCAGTAATGTACCCCTTGTTAATTTTCCACATTATCATGTACCCCCACACAACCACCCATCTCATTCCACTTGCATTTTATGACCAGGCTTTTTATACTGTACAACAAATAACAATAATAATCCTTGCATTTGATATAGCTCTTTCCACATCTTATCAACGTCCCAAAGTGCTTCACAGAATATACTGTAAAGTGAATTGACTGTATATTTGTGGGTGAATCACAGCAGCCAGTGTCCCACACACAGTCATGGATTGAAATGAACAATTTTATTATTGTGGGTTTTTTGGAGGGATTATTATTAGGCGTGTGGAGTAAGGAAACCTGCCCAAGGTTTCGTCCTGACCTGCCTGGATTCGAACACAGGTCTCCCCAGCTTGGTCTCACCAGCTTGCAAGACAAATGCTCTAACCACTGAGCCACAGGAGCTCAACAAAATAACTAGCACATACAAAACGAGGGGAATAACAATTAAATATATAATTTGGAAGGCTATAAAATGCTAAATAAGAGAACTAAACAAATCAATGTACTTATACCCCCTGAAAGTAATTTTGTTCCCCCTGGGGTACATGTACTCCTGGTTGAGAACTGCTGGTATAGAATACGTGAAAAGTGCTATATCAAATGCTAGGATTATTATTAATGTGAAACAACAGTGAACCAAATTGTTGATCTTTTTGAAAGAAAGTGATGTCTAATTCTACTTGAAAGTAGCCATCTGAAGTGAAAAGGTTAATCTTTAAACTAAGGGACTTGTTTAATGAGGCGTTCCCACACTTACTATTCATCCTCTTCAAGATTTTTTTAAAAACATATATTATGGAGTCGGCTCCAGCAAAACATTTGGGAAAAGAAATGTATATTCCAACCATCCTCTGTTTATACAAATTCCCTAAACCCCTCAGCCCTGATTTAAATCTAATTTGTGCCTTCTTGTGCTGACTTACCAACTACAGTAGTTGATAATCTTGCAATTGTTCCTATCACAACCCTTCATAACCTTGATGATCAAACCTCAAGCCTCTTGGCTGCAACGAATATTTAATTTCTCAGGTCTCCTTTCACTGAAAACCCTGGTAACATCCAGGCAAATTTACATTGCCCTTTTTCCATTGCTTTGTTTCCCCAAATCTTCACATTTCTTGATTTTTTTTTGCTGCAATGTGTGTGTAAAATTTGCTAATGTTGACAGGTTGGAATGAGTGTTTGGAGAACAATGGTAGATGCTCCCATACCTGCCGTAACCTGCCCCTGGGTTACGAATGTGACTGCCCAGCGGGATTAGAGTTGATAAATCATTTCACTTGTGATGGTAAGTGATGTTACACAATTAGGTGGGGGTTTTTTGGAAGTGGGAGGAAAATAACTTGTAGTAATTTAGATTTGTCTGTGTGTGGGAGAGGGAGTCTGTCAGTCTGCATGTGTTTAACACTTAGTTGGTGCTTGGGTCTTGAGCTGATTTAGGTGCAGCTCGTGTGGCTATCACACTAGTCTTTGCTAGGGTCCGTCAATATGGAAATTTTCCGATTTAGATATATCGATGGGCTCATATCGAGATATACCGAAATATAGATATTTTCGTGGTTTTCGTACTGCGCATGCAAGCACAGCGCGCGCATTCCAGGTGCGCGCGCATTTGGGACCTGTCTCCTCAGGAGGTAAATATATTTCTCTCTCTGTGTCTCTCACTCTCTCCATCTGTGTTTTTCTGTCTGTGTCTCTGTGTCTCTCTCACATCCCCCCCATCTCTATCTATCTGTATATTATCACATCCACCTCGTCTCTCCCCCACCCCCTCCGCCGTCCCTCTCCCTTCCCCCCCCCCCCCCCCGCCGTCCCTCTCCTCCCCCACCCCCCCCACCCCCCCCCAGCCGTCTCTCTCCCTCGCCCGTCCCGCCGTCTGTCTCTCCCCCCACTTCCCCCCAGCTGTCTCTCCCCCCTCCCCCACACACCCCCAGCCGTCTCTCCCCCCCCCCCCCCCCCACACACCCCCAGCCGTCTCTCTCCCCCCCACCCCCCCTCCCAGTCGTCTCTCCCCCCCCCCCCCCCCCCAGCCTTCTCTCACCCCCCCACCCCTTGCATTCCTGTATATTGTATTCTAGGACTATGAATACAATATGGCAGCTTTGCACCTCGGTCTGTGCATTGTGTATAGAGATGAGCATTCTGGGTCTTGTAGTTCAGTGTGCGCACATTCCGATTTTTTACCTCGATATATCGATATGTTTGAAATACCTATATCGGCGTATCGATATGAAAATTATATCGGGTTTTAGCGATATATCGCCGGACCCTCGTCTTTGCCAGGCTCCACTGGCTCCCAATTACCCAATGAATCAGTTTCAAACTCCTCTCGCTTCTTATCAAATCCCTTCAGACCCTTGCACCTCCCTATCTATCTGACCTGCTTACCCCCTCACTTGCTGCCTCCGCTCAGCTGGCTGCATTCTCCTGGTGGTCCCCCGTGCCCTCTGCTTCACAATCAGTAGCCATACCTCAGCCACAATGCCCCAAAGCTCTGGAACTCTCTCCCTCAATCCCTCCGCTTGTCCCTCTCCCTCACCATCTACAAATACCTAAAGACCTTTCTTTCTAATCATGCTTACCGTCACTACTGCTCTCCCTTCCCCTTGGCTCATTGTCAGTCTCTGCCAATATGAAGTGCTCCGGGATGCTATCCCACTTAAAGAGCAAAGCATGAATGCAAGTTGTTGTACAGTAAAAGCCCGTTTATCCAGCACCCTCGGGACCTAGCCAATGCTGGTTAAAGTGCCTGCCGGATATTTGGCTGAAAACGCAAATAAATAAATAAATGTTGTGCGTTTTTCTGGATAAATTCCGGTTAATCGAATGTGGACTTTTTTAGGCATTGCCGGTTATGAGGGAGTTACAGTTGATCGGGTGCCGGATAAACAGGCTTTTGGCTCAGTAGGGCAGCACTCTCACTTCTGAGCCAGAAGCTTGTGGGTACAAGCCCCACGACAGGATTCATAGTTTAGCTCAGGGTATTCCAACATGCAGACCACATCCAGCCCAACGGATCATTTCAATCACTCTTACATAAAATATTAATTTGCACACTGCTGCGTGCAATTGGCTGCTGCGTTTTGCCATGAGGTATACAGTCAATTCAGTGAAGCTCTTTGAGGTGTCTCGAAGACATGATAAGGCTGTATATCAGATACAAGGATTATTATTATTGAGAGAGTGATTGAGTGAGAGAGACACGGGAGAGAGATAATAATTGAAAAAGAGGCTAGAATGATTGAAAAAGAGAGAGAGGACAAACGATTGGAGCCTCTCTTGGCTGTGAGGGGGTGGGGGGTGGGGGGGCCTGTCATGTGTCATGTTTTCCACCCCTCCCATCAACATTTTGCCCCCACTGTTTGGAGCTCCATTCCTAGAGTCACTCTGACTTACTCCCTCCCTCTCTTCTTTGACCACACTTTCGGTTTATCTTTCCCCTTCTCATCCCACCTCCCTGATCTCCCATCCCCATCTCAGGTGCCCAGTCAGGTTACCCCTAACCTAGTTGCCGTTTTTCATATGAGATGTTAACCTGAGATCCTGCTTGTTCAGGTGAATTTTAAAGATCCTATGGCTCTCTTCAAACAGAAAAGGAAATTTCTTCCAGTGTGTTGGATAGTTAAAATTGGTCTTTCACTTAATAAATCTTTGTGGGAGATTTAATGTGAGGCAAAGGCCCAACATACTCTAATCTTTTGGTCTCCTGTTCAGATGTAGATGAATGTAAAGACCCTGACCGGTGTAGTCAGCATTGTGTTAACCTGAATGGATCGTACAGGTGTGACTGTTACAAAGGGTACTGTAAAGACTCAGCCACCAGCCCTTGCAAAGCTACAGGCAAGTTCTGAATGTGAATAGCTTTAATGAATTGAAAGCTGAATTTTGTATGTGGAGAAACTATTTCAGATGTTTTTAATCCAATCATTTGATCCTTTATTTGATTTGATCAGTGAATATGGATAGTTGTGATTTGGATTATTCACTTTTTAAAGCAAAGCAATTGATCAGATGCTGCTTTACATTGAACATGGAAATTATTAACAAAGACAACTCTGCTGTACCCAGAGGCTTGGGACGTCCTCCTGACGTGAAAGGCGCTAGACAACTGTCATTTTGTTGTTGTTGTTCTGTTTTAAAATCTTGGTTTTTACATTTTGTATCCATTAGGAGACAAACCTGTATTGATTTACACAACTGGCTCTGAGATCAGAAGCATCAGCACAAATGGAACAGGAACCGGAGAGTTAGTGCAGAGTTCGGGCAGGGTGACAGCAGTAAGCGTGGATAGTCATGCAGCAAAGCTCTATTGGACTGATCTTTCAGGCCAGAGTATTTTCAGGTAAATCTATTCTTGTTACAATTGTAGTACATTGGCTATTATTATTCTCCAGAAATGTTCTTTGGCCACAGCTTTAATCTGTACAAATATTTCCCTCCAACCTCTCCCCACTCCTCTCCCCCCTTCTGCTGCTCATTAAATCACCACAATGTTTTGTGATGTCTGTTTGGAGTTGAGAAAATCATGGTTTAAAATGCCCTTTGATCATCATCCTGAAGCGTTAACTCATTTTCATCTCCATGGATGGTGCCTGACCTGCTGAGTGTTCCAAGGGATTTCTGTTTTTCATTTCGGATAGCATTAATACTCTATTTGGGTTTTCATCAGTTGCTGCAGATGTTATTAGAAGACTCTGGTTTCAATTGTTTTGAAAATGAAAACAATTTAATTTGGCGTATGTGTACATAGACACTATTTGCGATTAGATAGTTTATTGATCTTGACAAGAATTATTATTATCGCTAGTATGAATTGTACAACCTGAATCCTTGTGTGTATGGCATGCTCAATTCATGATACCATTGATTTGTACAACTTTGAAAGAATCATGAATTTTTATATAACTCATACAAGGTCAGTTGTAAATACTGATTTACACAAAATTGCGCTAAATATTCAGTCTATTTACGGTGAGGTCTATAATCTTGGTGGACAAATCAAAGTATTGTCTTCCCACTGTAAGGGTGGACCAACAGAATCAACACATTGAGTACAATATTGAAGCTGTTCTAAGTGATTGCCGGTTTCAGGTGTGATGAGGCTTAATTGAAACTAAATTAGGTTGAAATATAGCATTGAACAACTCAGTAAGTGTATTATACAGTGGAGTCTTGTAGCTCAGTAGTTAGAGTACTCGCCTTACAAGCATGAGACCTGCGTTCGAATCCAGGGAGGGTGAAACCCTGGGCAAGTTTTCTTACTTCACCAAATAATAATCCCTCAAAAAAACTATAATAAATTAGTCATTTCAATCCACAACTGTTTGTGGGACACTACTGTGTGCAATTGCCTGCAGTGTTTTGCCTGCAAATATACAGTCAATTCACTTCACAGTATATTCTGTGAAGCACTTTGTGATATCTGGAAGATGTGAAAAGCACTATATCAAATGCAAGGATTATTATTATTCTAGCAGCTGCAGTATTTTATCTTTTGCCAGGGTTTGGATTTGGTTCCTCCTTGCCTCAAACTGGCATTGTTTTAATTAACTGAAAGTTTAATTGATTGACAGGTTAATTACATATGCACGTTTTCTGTGGTTTGCAATAAAATAATTTTGGATTCTTTCACCACATAGTAAATCAATAGGTCAAAATACAGAGGATGTCACCCAGGTAATAGGAGATTTGCAAATTGTTTCCGGAATCGCTGTGGACTGGATTTATAACCACGTTTACTGGACTGATTCAGGAGCTAAAACAATTGAGCTCATTACTCTGGATGGGTTAAAAAGGAAGACGTTATTCAGTGAGAATTTGGTGGAACCTGCAGATGTTGTCGTTGACCCAGACTCAGGGTAAGTTTGATGTGGATTGGCGTTGGCTTTGATGCCATTTTATACTGGCATCCAGTGCTCATGTGGAAACACTGATATTTACTGGAATCAAATGTGTTTTTTCTCTCTCTCTCTCCCCTCCTGAAGATCATTAACTTTTTTATGTTTGTATGGAGGGTGGGAGGCGGGGGGTGGTATCTCACCCGAATGACTGTTTTTCATGAGTATTGAACTGCAGCAGCTTCACAGTTCTTGTCGTCAATCTACATCCAAACAAACACCTTCCAGCAATCTGTTTCTGGATTACGCCCTGGACAGAAACTCTGGCTAGTTTCTTCTCCCCCCCTTCCCCTCCTTCCAGCTGAACCCAGTTTAGGAATGATAAGGACAAGGAAAACTGCTGTCCCAGCTAACATCTTCTAACTCAGCAGCATTTCATCACAAACTATTTTCAGATTGCTGTATATATCTCATATACAACTCCTCACATTTCAAGCACTGAACTAAAAAAAGATCTGGAAGGATTTTCTCTATGCACAGACCGAGGTGTTGCCGTCAAGCCGCCATATTGCGTAGTCCTCGAATACAATGTTGAGGATTATGTGGGAGACAAAAGATTAAGTTTTGCATACCCAAGAAATAAATGGGTGTGCTCCTCTCTAAATGAAAAACAGATAAACAATTAAAAAAGAATAAATATGTAATAAAAATATAATTCACTGCAAATTAATTTAAGGATGGCTGGAGGAATTTGCAGGGGTTAAATTCAGTCATGTAATAATTGAATGTCAAATTGATCATTGGTGACAAAGTGTTCTTGAAATTTTGATCAAAACGAGTATGATTCAGACTGTAAAAAATACTGAAGATTAATCTGAAATTCAAAGAAAAACTAACGGTCAAATGGATGAATCGGATATCATGACGAGCTTTACACAAAAACAGTGAATGTAAACCTAGATACATGTACCTTCATGAGATGAGATGCATCGCTTTGAGGACCAACCGAAATGGCGGATATCATGTGACCTCAGACAATCGGTGGCGACACTTTGTGTGGGCGATAATCCTTTCAGGTCTTTTTTTAGTTCAGTGGTTTCAAGTGGGAACAGACCTATTGCACCTGTTGAGTGGGATTGTGATGCCTTGTGACACACAAACTTGCTCTTGGTAATCATTGAGCCCCTCCCCCCAGCTCAGCCCCTCCCCCTCAGCTCAGCCCCTCCTCCCCAGCTCAGCCCCTCCTCCCCCAGCTCAGCCCCTCCTCCCCCAGCTCAGCCACTGCCCCCAGCTCAGCCAGTCCCCCCAGCTCAGCCTTCCTGCCCCCCCCCAGCTCAGCCTCTCCCCCCAGCTCAGCCCCTCCCCCCAGCTCAGCCCCTCCCCCCAGCTCAGCCCCTCCCCCCCAGTTCAGCCCCTCCCCCCAGCTCAGCCCCCAGCTCAGCACCCCCCCATCCCCAGCTCAACCTCTCCCCCCTCCACCCAGCTCACTATACAGACATTTCCTTTAATAGGTTTCTATACTGGTCTGATGTGGGAAAACCAACCAAAATTGAAAAGGCTGGGATGAATGGAGTTGGTAGGAGGATTCTGGTGAACATTGGTGTGGAAAAACCTACTGGGATTGCACTAGGTAAGAGCAAGTTATACTACAAGCAAATAAAAACAGACATTACTGGGAACACTCAGCAGGTCAGGTAGCATCTATGGAGAGAGAGTAAGTGAGTTCATGTTTCAGATCGATGACCAAAGGTCATTAACTCACTCTCCTCTTTCCATAGATGTTGCCTGACCTGCTGAGTGTTCCCAGTGACTTCTGGTTTTGTTTCAGATTGACAGCATCTGTGGGAATTTGCCTCTTGTTATACTGGAAGCACACCTGCTTCAATGTCAAAGAGGAAAGTCTGTTTACTTCAGTGTGATTGTGGACCCTGCTGGTTATCAGCCAGGAGAGTATTTTAATAAAGAAAGAAACCTTCCACAATAGAAACCTTCCACTGTGCTCTTGATTGACTTACTTGTGCGAAGGATCTCAACAATGCAAGTCCTGTGTCGGGAATGTAACCAACTGACTTGCTGCTTTTTCAATGCCTTGATATTACAGCTAAAGCCCATTTATCCGGCATCCTCAGGACCTGGCCAATGCCGGTTAAAGCGTGTGCCGGATATTCAGCTGAAAACGCCCCCCCCAAATAATAATAATAATTTTCACTGCATTTTTCCGGATAAATTCCGGTTAATCGAATGCGGTGCTGGTTACTGTTGATCTGGTGTCGGATAAACGGGCTTTTACTGTACAGGTATGCCAACCCAACTACGGCCTCGCCAACCATGAAACTTATGTATCCATGGTTTGCTAAATGTGACAACCCTTGCAAACCGCATTTGCGCATCCGCGATTTAAAACCGCTGGTTTAAATTTTCAAGTTTCACTCTTCCAAATAAGGGACCGCGTCCATCCGCCTATTGGTGTGTATTCACCCGTGTTTCCCGCCTGTCAGCATCATTACTCCCCCACGTGGTCTAGCTGCTTTCGTGGATCTTTAATTATTTGTCAGTTTAGCACCTAATTATGGCTCCTAAATGTATTAGCAGTGATAAAAGTGAATCTGTTGCTAAAAGAGCCATGAATGTGCTCACTTTAGACAAGAAACTAGATGTCCTCAATAGACTCGCACGTGGTGAAAGTGCAATGTCGGTTGGACAGCAAATGGGGGTTAACGAGTCCACCATCAGTACCATCAGAAAATGTGAGGCATCGATAAGGGCTGGTATTGCGGGTGGTTCTGCGAAAAGTGTGAATTTGTCTTTTATGCCGTATAACCCTAAGCTGGAACAAATGGAGAAGGCACTGAATATCTGAGTAGAAGACCAGAACCAGAGAAAAGCGATTGTCAATTGCATATGGTTACATAAGAAGGCGCTTGGTATCTACAAGCATCTCTGTGGCTGCCAGAGAAAGTGTCGATGACATCAGGTTTAAAGCCAGTAAGGGCTGGGTGGAAAATTTTAAGAGGAGGTTCACCTTGACTAGCCTCAATGTTCAGGAGGAATTGGCCTCAGCCGTTCACGAGGCCGCTGCCAAGTTCCCGGAAGAACTGAAGAAGTTGATTGCGGAACAGGGTTACCTGCCGGAGCAGGTATTTAACGCAGATGACACTGATCTTTTCTGGAAGCAGATGCTTTCCCGAACTTTCATTGTGAAGGCTGAGAAGCAAGCTTCGGGATTCAAGGTGGCTAAGGATAGGGTGACCCTTCTCCTGTGTGCTAACGGCGAGGGGGGCTGTGTAGTGAAGCCGATGCTTCTCTACCGCTCTCTGAATCCCCGTGCTCTGAAGGGCAAAAACAAAATCTATCTCGCTGTGTTTTGGCGTTCGGTTACTGCTGCAGTCTTCATGGACTGGTCTCAGAACTGCTTTGCTCAAGAAGTGGAGCAGTACCTTACAAGAGAAAATCTGGCCTTCAAGGTCCTAATCACCCTCGACAATGCACCTGGCCACCCGCATGCACTCACATTTTCCCACCCTAATATTGGGGTCGTCTTCCTGCCTCCCAACACAACTTCACTCATTCAACCCATGGACCAAGGTGTGATAGCCACCTTCAAGTCATACTATGTACGACGCACCTTTGACCGCATGATACAGGCTATGGAGGATGACGCGACACTGACGATGTTAATGTGTTGGAAGGATTACACCATCGCTGACTGCATCAACAACATAAAGGAATCGATGGATGAACTGAGGAAGACGACACTCAACACCTGCTGGGGTAAACTGTGGAAGGAGGCAGTGAGCGTCCCTGCATTTCACGCTGAAGTTCAGCGCTTTGTCGAGGTTGCTGAACATTTGAGAGGCGAGAGGCTGTCCCGATATGAAGCCTGATGACATGACATCGAGGAGCTCCTTGAGTCGCACAGTGAGGAGTTGGCGGAGGAGGACCTTAAGAGTTAATACAGCACCTGGTGAAGCAGAAGATGAGGATATGGTGGAGAAGTCAAGGATGACAAGTGCCAACCTTAGCAATGCAATGCTCCTTGCTAATAAACTATCGGACACCTTTATGGAGATTAATCCATTCACAGCTTAACATTCAAGCGAGGTTTGGAGGATTTAATGAGACCATACAAGCAGGTCATGAAAGATGGTTGACCCATGAAAAAATAGGTCAACCATCCATCTCACAATTCTTTAATAGACCCACTGATGAGCCAGTTGCATCAACCAACCACAATATCACTTCTCCACATCCATCCACCTCGCACTCGTCAGGTGGTTTATGTTGTGGATGAGGAGGAAGAGGAGGATGAACATTAACTTTCAGGTCGATGATTACCTAGATAAATGCTGCATTCATGGTTTGCATCATTATCATTACGATTTTGGATTTAGGTTAATAAATGTATGTATGTTTGTTATAACTGTGTCTGTTTGTTTTGTGTTTAGTTTTACTAACCGCGAACTTACTGCCCCTATACCTGTAACATGAATTTATTGTCGCTTCTCTGCAGCCTAGCTAGTAAGTTTGGGAGCATTGGCTGCCAGGATTCTGCAGATCTCTCTCTCTGCATGTAAGTGTATCTCTCTCTGACTCACCTTTTCTCTATTTCACCTTCTCTTCCCCCCACGCCCCCCTCCCCCCCTCTTTCTGTGTCTATATGTATCAGTCAGTCAGACAGCCCCCCCAGCCCTCCGTGTCACCTCCCCCATGTCTCTCTCTTTCTGTGTAAGTCAGTCAGGTAGCCCCCCCAGCCCTCCCTTCCCCCCACCCCCAACCATCCGTGTCTCTCTCTCTCTGTGTAAGTCAGTCAGACAGCCCCCCCCAGCCCTCCGTTTTTTTGTGTGTTTAGTTTTACTAAACGCGAACTTACTCCCCCTATCCCCGTGTTTGCCATAGGGCTCTGCATTTTCCAACCGCGAAGGTTTACAGGAACGTATCCCCCGCGGTTGGGGAGAGATACCTGTACTTGATATTACTGGTGTATGAGGCAGCAATAAGTGATAGTTATGAAGTATTCAATACCTGTGGTGAGGACACGCTATGAGCCATACTATAGCACTGCAGGACAAGAATCCACTGTAACATCGAAACAATAAAGTACTGTATTATAATGTTAATCCTTGCAATTGATGTAGTACCTTATCATGTCTTCTAGACAAAGCACTTCACAGTGTATATCATAAAGTGCATTGACTGTATATTTGTGTGTGAATTGTGGCAGCATCAAACAGTGCTGTAACCGCCACACAACAGGACTCCATAATGTGGAGATTTTGAACAATAATGCCACCTCTGTGGGTTTTCCTTATAGACCATTACTCGTCTCAGGTTTGTAGGCCATTTGTATGCACATGTTCTGTTCTGTGGGGACCAAAGTCTTACTATTTTTTTCATGTAATGTGAGTTCACAGGGTGGGGTTGAACCACGATTTGCATGGGCAGGGCTGAGCATTTCTATATTTAAGATAGTTGTCCAAAGAACTCAAAGCGATCTGAGACACCGTCAGGCCTGGAGGCCGCTATATAAATCGAAGTTGTTGTTCTGATCTGTAACGCCTTAAAAGGGAGATTGAAGCTGATTCAATGTCAAATTTCAAGAGTAAAGTAGATAGTTATTTGTAGAGGACAAATTTGCAGAGCTTTAGGTAAGATTAATTTGGACAGCTTTCAAAAAGCTGAGAAGAGTAATTGTCTGACTACTTGAACAGGGGGATGCTTTAAAGTCGTATTCTGCCTCCTATAAGAAAGAAGAAGGCAAAGGCAGAGTGGAATGAGGCAGTCAGATGAAACAAAATCATACTTGCTCCTAAGTTTTTCATTGAAGCCTTTGAATGATGGTAATATTATTTTCCAGTCCGAGAATGATTCATCATCTGTATCCAGTTACATTAAATCCTCTAAAATATTGGCATTTTTTGTTGCTGTCAATATTGGGCAGCTCTTCCAAAGAGGCGGCACAGGTACATTGGGCCAAATAGCCTCCTTCTGTTCTGTAATATTCTATGATTGTATTCCATGATGACAGATTGCAGTTACTTGCCATTATGTATAGCTTTGCTGCTCCAGAACAGGCATACTGAGCTCCTGTGGCTCAGTGATTAGAGCAATCGCCTTACAAGCGTGAGACCTGTGTTTGAATCCAGGCAGGTCAGGGTGAAACCTTGGGCAAGTTTCCTTACTCCACACCTCAAAAAAAGCACAATAATAAAATTGGTCATTTCAATCCATGACTGTTTGTGGGACACTGCTGTGCGCAATTGGCTGCCACATTTCGCCCACAAATATACACTCAATTCACTTTACAGTATATTCTGTGAAGCGCTTTGAGACGTTTAGAAGATGTGAAAAGCGCTATATCAAATTCAAGGATTATTATAATACTGTCAAGCGACATTTGCCAATGGATATTATACACAGGATTCTGCTTACACAGCTAGGGGACAATTTTGATTCCAGACAATTTCTGCAGCACACACAAGTTTTCTACCCAACTGAGGTAGACGACATGAAGCTTACTTCCTTGGAAAAATAAAGGACTGCAATATTTCAAAGTTATCCAACCTAACCTACAAAACCAGTTAAATATTGGAGTAAGGCAAATGAATAATGTTATACTGTGGTTTATGATCATGTGTTTTGGGTGTACAAATCAGTGAAGAATTATATAATCTTTGTTGTTTAGTTATTATATACTTTATAGTTGTAAAAACTATTTGCTACAGGAAATCTGATTTTCTGCTTCTGATAATTGTTTTTTGGAGAGAGACTAAACCAGTGTAACATTTCTGTCGCTAAAAATGCTATTTTACAACAAATTTACAGATTTTTTTCTGCTGAAATCTACAGCTTTTCTTTTCTGCGAGGTTGGCAGCATTATGTAATGCTGTGATCGTATCTCACTTTCAGACACTATTAAAAGACGCCTTTACTGGGTGGAACCGGACTTAAATGAACTGTTTTACACTGATTTAAACGGACATCAGAGTACCAGAGTCTTCCACTCTGAGAAACATCTGGCCAGCCCATTTAGTCTGGCAGTGTTTGAGGTAAGTTGCATTGTTGACTCATTGTCATTGTTAAGACATTATTGACTCCCACAGTAGTTGCCTTTAGTGTTAGAAAACATTTTCACGAATCTTTGTGAAGAAATGCTCTTGTTCTGTCAGTTGAAATGAAAAATCAAGGCCTCGTCTGCCTGTTCAATTGAGCATTAGAAGTTCCCACAGCACTATTCAAAAAGAGAAGGGAATTTCTCCAGGTGTTCTAGCCAGTGAACCCCCAAATAAAATTAATCATTGACTTCATCGCTATTCATAGAATCATAGAATGTTACGGCACAGAAGGAGGCCATTTGCCAGCCACGGTCAGGACTGGGTGACAGTCAGACGACCGGGTGTGCGGAACCACAAGACTGGTGCAGAGAAACCCCAGACTGTAACCATTTCCAACAGGTATGAAGTACTTTCAACCTGTTTGGATAAGGAGGTCTGTGAGAAGGTTGGACAAACCAACTCCATCAAGACCATTTTAATAGGAGATACAACTGTCCGAGGTATAGATAGGCGTTTTTGTGAACGGAAACGCGAATCTCGGAAGGTGTGTTGCCTACCAGGTGCCAGGGTTGAAGACTTGACTGAGCGGGTGCATGAAATTCTGCTAGGGGAAGGGGAAAATCCACTTGTGGTGGTCCATGTTGGGACCCATGAAGTTGAGAGGAAAAGACCTGAGATGCTCCAGGGAGAGTACCAGAGACTAGGGAGTAAACTAAAAAGTGGAACTTCGAGAGTGGTGATCTCTGGGTTGCTTCCAGTGCCTCGAGCAAGCCAGTTCCAGAATGCTAGAATAAGGCACATCAATGCATGGCTGGAGAAGTGGTGTAGGAAGGAGGGTTTCTGGTTCCTAGACCATTGGGACCAATTCTGGGGTAGGTGGAACCTGTACAAAATGGATGGGTTACACCTGAACAGGGCTGGAGCCAATCTCCTTGCAGGGAGGTTGTCGAGTTTTGTGGGGGGGGCTTTAAACTAATCCCGGGGGGTGAGGGTGGGAAACTGATCAGTAGTTCAAATACGGGAGGGGTAATAAAGAGGACAGGGATAAAGGTAAGACGGGAGAAAAATGCAGAGGAAGTAATTTGTGCCTTAGAGTGCATGTATGTAAATGCACGAAGTTTGAGAAATAAAATTGGTGAGCTGCAGGCACAGGTTGCTGCGAGGCGATATGATGTTATAGCAGTAACAGAGACTTGGCTCCAGCATGGGCAGGAATGGGAGTTGAACATTCCTGGTTATAATATATTCAGGAGGGATAGAGAAGGGAGAAAAGGGGGCGGGGTGGCAATTTTAGTTAAGGACTCAGTGACTGCCTTAGAAAGGAACGAGGTGGAAGAAGGACTAAAAACCGAATCTATCTGGTTAGACATGAGGAATACAAAAGGTGCAGTTACACTGTTAGGGGTATACTATAGACCACCAAATAGTGGGGAGGAGATAGACAAGCAGATCTGCAAGCGTATCACGGAGAAATGCAGAACTAATAGAGTAGTGATAATGGGTGACTTCAACTATCCCAACATAGACTGGCAGAATAGTAGAGTAAAGGGCAAGGAGGGAGAAGAATTCCTGAAGTGTGTGCAGGATAACTTTCTTGATCAGTATGTTTCCAGTCCAACGAGGAAAGAAGCATTGCTGGATCTAGTTTTGGGAAATGAGGTAGGGCAAGTTCAACAGGTTTCTGTAGGTGAGCATCTAGGGAATAGTGACCACAATATCGTTAGATTCAGAATAATTATGGAAAGGGATAAGGAACGATCACAGGTGAGGACACTCAACTGGAAAAGGGCTAATTTCAATGAGTTGAGGTGGGACCTAGCCAAGGTGGATTGGAAAGAAAAATTGACAGGTAAGACAACTAACGAGCAGTGGGCAGCGTTCAAAGAGGAGATAGTTCAGGCACAGGTCAAAAGCATCCCCACAAAGGTGAAATGTAAGGCATCCAAACCTCCCTGGATGACTAAGGAAATCGGGGCCAAAATAAAACAAAAAAAAGAGGCTTATGATAAGTGTCAGGCTCAAAATTCAGAAGGGAACAAAGCAGAATATAGGAAGTGTAGGATAGAACTGAAAAAGGAAGTTAGAGGGGCAAAGAGACTGCATGAAAAACAATTAGCGAGTAAGATTAAGGGGAACCCTAAGGTTTTTTACCAACATATTAAGAGTAAAAGGTTGGTCAAGGAGAGGGTGGGGCCAATTAGGGACCTAGGAGGAAATCTCATTGTGGAGGCAGAGGGCATGGCTGATGTACTGAATGAGTACTTCGCCTCTGTCTTCACAAAAGAAAATGATACAGCCAATGCCATGGTATTAGAGGAGAGGGTAGGAGAAATGGATAGAATAATTATAACCAGAGAGGAAGTGCTAAAAAGGTTGACGTCGCTCAAGGTGGATAAGTCACCTGGTCCGGATGGGATGCACCCTAGGTTACTAAGTGAGGCACGGGAGCAAATAGCAGGGACTCTGGCCACGATCTTTCAATCTTCCTTGGACACAGGGGTCGTGCCAGAGGACTGGAGGATAGCTAATGTTACTCCCTTGTATAAAAAGGGGCAGAAGGACAAGCCTGGTAACTACAGACCAGTCAGTCTAACGTCGGTAGTGGGCAAACTTCTAGAGTCCATAATCAGGGACAAGGTAGATCTTCACTTAGAAAGATATAGGCTAATAAAGGACAGTCAACATGGATTTGTTAAAGGCAAATCTTGCCTTACAAATCTGATAGAATTTTGTGATGAGGTAACGGAATGGGTGGATAATGGTAGCGCAGTTGATGTAGTTTACATGGACTTTCAAAAGGCATTTGACAAAGTGCCACATGAGAGACTTATTATGAAATTAAAGGCCCATGGCGTAAAAGGGACAGTGGCAGCGTGGATCCACAACTGGCTGCGAGACAGAAAGCAGAGAGTTGTAGTGAGCGGCTGTTTTTCAGATTGGAGGGAAGTGAGCAGTGGTGTGCCACAGGGATCAGTTTTGGGACCATTGCTGTTTGTAATCTACATCAATGATCTGGACTTGGGTGTACGGAGTACAGTTTCCAAGTTTGCAGATGACACTAAGTTAGGGAGAATAGTAAACAGTGAGGAGGATAGTAGCCATCTGCAAGAGGATATAGACAAATTGGTAAAGTGGGCAGACACATGGCAGATGAAGTTTAATGCAGAGAAGTGTGAGGTGATGCATTTTGGGAGAAGAAATGAAGGGAGGCAATATAGGCTAGATAGTACAATTTTAAATGGTGTAAAGGAACAGAGAGACCTGGGGATTTGTGTTAGTGACTCGTTGAAGGTGGCAGGACAGGTAGACAAGGCTGTTAAGAAGGCATATGGGATACTAGGCTTTATAAATAGGGGTATAGAGTACAAAAGTCAGGAAGTGCTGACTAACCTCTATAAGACTTTGGTGAGGCCTCAGCTGGAATACTGTGTTCAATTCTGGTCACCACATTACAGAAAGGATGTGAAGACATTGGAAAGGGTGGGTACAAAGAAGATTTACTAGGATGGTGCCAGGATTGAGGGACTTCAGCTATGAGGAGAGGCTAGATAGGCTAGGGTTATTCTCTCTGGAGCAGAGAAGATTGAGGGGAGACCTAATAGAGGTTTATAAGATCATGAGGGGTTTCGACAGGGCAAATAGAGAAAAACTATTTCCACTCGTGTGTGAATCTGTGACTCGTGGTCACAGATTTAAAATAGTTTCAAGGCGCAGTAGAGGGGAGCTGAGGAGAATTTTTTCACTCAGCGAGTTGTTCGAATCTGGAATGCATTGCCTGAAAAGGTGGTGGAGGCTGATTCGATAACAACTTTTAAAAGGGAATTAGATCTTTATTTAGGGAGAACTGGTCTATTAGGCTATGGGGAGCGGGCAGGGCAGTGGGATTGAATCGCTCTTTTCAAAGAGCCGGCACAGACTAGATGGGCCGAATGGCCTCCTTTTGTGCCGTAAAATTCTATGATTCTATGATTTGGCCAATCAAATCTGTGCCGGCTCTTTGACCGAGCAAGTCACTTTCATTAACCCCAATCACCAGCTTTCTCCCCATAACCCTGCAAACCCGTCTTCCCCAGATACCTATCTAGTTCTCTCTTAAAAGCTGCTATCGAATCAGACCTCACTACCCTTTCAGGCAGATCATTCCAAATTCAAACAACTCGCTGGATAAAAAAAATTATTCTAACCTCCCGTCTGCTTCTTTTGGTAGATATCTTAAGATTCACCTACCAGCGGAAACAGCTTTTCCCTATCTAGCTGTTAAAACCTTTCATAATCTTGAAGACCTATTAGGTCCCCGCGTAACCTTCTCTGCTCTAATGGGAAAAGTCCTAACTTCTCCAGTCTGTCCTCATAGCTAAGGTTCCCCATTCCTGGTATCATTCTCGTGAATCTCCTCTGCACCCTTTCCAGTGCCTTAATGTCCTTCCTGAAATAAGGTGCCCAGAACTGGACGCAGTACTCCAGTTGAGGCCTAACCAGTGTTTTGTATAGATTAACCATAACCTCCCTACTCTTATACTCGATGCCCCTACTGATAAAGCTCAGTACACCACATGCCTTTTTTTTACTGCCTTATCTACCTGCCCTGTTACCTTTAATGATTTGCTTACTTGAACTTTTCTAGGATGTGGCTGACTGTATATTCAAAATACAGTCACTACAGTAAATTAGTTTCTGAATCAGTTTGAAACATTCTCCCGACATGAAAGGTATCCTATCAAATGTAACTTATTAATAACTTTTATTCCTCTTCACAGTGTACAAAACTCCTATCTTGGTGTCATCCACAAACAAATAATTCCCTCAATTCCTGTATCCAGAAGTTGATGAAGCAGCTGGACCCCAACCCCTTCCCCGCTCTTTCCCCAATAGGGAATTGGATTGGTACTTGAAAAGGCAAAACTTACAAGACTATGGGAAAAGAGCGGGGAAGTTGGACTGATTGGCAGCTCTTCCAAAGAGTCGGCTCAGGCACATTGGGTCAAATGGCCTCTTCCTGTACTGTAATATTCTATGATTCTATTCTATGATGATGGATTGCAGTTACTGGTACTTGCTATTATCTATAGCCTTGCTGACTCCAGAATAGGCACAGTGTTGACTGAACTACCCCCAGCTCAGTTACTCATCCAGAATTATTGAACGCTTTGAGATGTCCTCCCAATGTGAAAGACGTTGTATAAATGTGTATTGTTTTTGGGGTTGACAGATAACAATTCCCTGTTAAATGAGAATGCTAAACATGTGCTGCAGGATCGTGTGTATTGGAGTGACCAGACCAGCCACGCTGTGTACAGCGCAAACAAGATCACAGGAGCTCATCTGACTGCTCTGGCTCGGAACCTGACTGAACCACGAGGCTTAGCTGTTTTTCACAAGTTGATGCAACCAGTTGGTAAGAGGAATCTTTTATATTCAGCTCTGCCATTCTCAACACTAATACAGTGTCTCAGAGCATGTCATTGGAGTGGGAGAAACAAGTTGGTTTATACTGCAGGAATTGTGGTAAATGGTTATAAAGCTGCAACAAAACTAGATTTGCTGAAGGTGAGAAGGACTGCAGGCTGTAAAATACAAAATCCCAGTAAGTTTCTGCTACAATTTCTGATTATCTTAACAGTAAAGTATGTCTGTGACGCTGGTATTCAGGTGCTCGTTGTTTGGTACAGGGAAGAACTGGTGCGTGTCCCGGAGCTGTGAATACCTGTGTGTGCCTGCGCCTCACACTGACGGTGACTCTGGGTACACGTGCCTGTGTCCAGACGGGATGAAGCTCGATGCCACTGGCAACAAATGTGGAAATAGTAAGTATATTTTGTACTATACCATCACAACCCGTGTTTACAGGAAGAAACATCCATTGAAGTGTTTGGCGTGAATGCTCTATTATTGTAACATTTTCCATTAAAATACAGTCACTAGCAGCAACCAGGGCTTCCTCTACCTTGTCCTGCTGCTTTTGATATTTTTGACCAATCCTCAATCACATCCCCTCATCCACCTTTCTTTGGCACTGCACAATCCTGAATATATTGTAAAGTGAATTGACTATGTATATGCGAGTCAAACGCAGCAGCCAATTACACAAGCAGTGTCCCACAAACAATCATGGATTGAAATGACCAATTTTTTAAAAACAATTACGGGAATATTGACCCAGTGCTTCCTTCCCCGTCTCACATACAGCACAGCACAATTCTCTCTCTCTCTCCCAGCTCAGTTTCTCATCACTCCTGGCCCCTCTCCAGAAGCTCCTGACTCATGTCCCTCGTCAAACTGCACACCCATCACACCAGTCCTCGCCTCTCCGTGCCCCAATGTCTCCTAGTGAATTGATTTCAAGGGCCTCACCCTTTGCAACTTGAACCTTTCCATCGGTATTCTTCTGCGCAGCGAAGCCTCCCACCACCAATGCGTTCAGGCTTTCTGTCCCATCAATGGCTAAGCCTTCATTTCCTCCACCTCCTTCACCCTTCCATCTTGCCCCCTCTCTACTTGTCTTCAAATTCCACCTGAAAACCTAGCTTTTCGACTGCACCTAATATCACTTCACTTTTCCCTCTCCTCTCTTGCTTGCTGTCTTTGTGAAGTATTCAGAGACATAATCTGAAGTGTGTGCTACATAAATGCAAGATGATAATATCATAATAATCGTTGCATTTATCTTCTCTCAAAGTGAGTTATGTAGTGATCACATATGAAAGCTGAAGGTTAAACTAGTAAATTAGAGCCTGTGTAACTTTCCAGGTACAAACTCCAGTGGCTCACCAGAACAGGATGTGGGTCAGAATAGTCTGGAGGAAACTTCGCTGTGGCTTCCCCTTGTCGTGGGTAAGTTCTCTAGTTGCACTTTCTATAGGAGAGTTAGAACCTCGTGTGAGATGAGTGGAGCATTTCGCAGTCAGTTGATTCTGTGTTTACAGTAAACTTTGAAAGTAAGTTATGCCACGCTGGACTAGGGTCCGGCTATATATCGATATATCGCTAAAACCCAATATAATTTTCATATCGATACGCCGATATAGGCATTTCAAAAATATCGATATATCGAGAAATCGATAAAAAATCGGAATGCGCACACACTGAACTACAAGACCCAGAATGCTCATCTCTATACACAATGGACAGACTGAGGTGCAAAGCCGCCATATTGTATTCATAGTCCTCAAATACAATATACAGGTATGCAAGGGGTGGTGGGGGGGGGGGAGAGACGGCTGAGGGGGTGGGGTGAGGGGGAGAAAGACGGCTGGGGGGGGGAGGGGGAGAGAGACGGCTGGGGGGGGGAGGGGGAGAGAGACGGCTGGGGGGGAGTGGGAGAGAGACGACGGAGGTGGGGGATGCGAGAGAGGGACGGCGGTGGGAGGAGAGAGGGACGACGGCGGGGTGGAGGGCGGAGGAGAGACGGGGTGGACGTGAGAGAGACACAGAGACACAGACAGAAAAACACAGAGATGGAGAGGGTGAGAGACATGGAGAGAGTGAGAGACACAGAGAGAGAAAGATATTTACCTCCTGAGGAGATAGGCCCCGAATGCGCGCGCACTCTGAATGTGCGTGCTGCGCGCACATGCGCAATACGAAAAACCTGAAAATATCGATATTTCGATATATCTCAATATGAGCCCATCGATATATCTAAATCGGAAAATTTCCATATCGACGGACCCTACGCTGGACACAGCAGCACTGTGTGATGTGCTGCTAAACTGCAACATCCCTCACTGTGAAACTTGTCGTGTTGTTCTGTTGACTGGATCTTTTGAAATGATATATTATGATATATCAGAGGAATGTGCCACCTCCTTTATACATTTGTTTTTTCTCTTCACTTGTAGTGGGTTTGACTGTGAGCGTATTATGTTGCACGGCTGTGTGTTGGAGGGTGATCCTCAGATGTGTCAAACATTCGGGATGGGGTTACCCGGTGTACCGTAAACCCATCACCAACACAATGCTCAGTAACAGATACACAATCGATAGCTCTTCCCAGAAGTAAGTTTTCTGAAATTCAACGTATGTATTGACCTTTCTATCTTTCTCCACCACTTTTTGTCTTGGCTCCATGGTATTAGTAAAATATTGTTCCCACTGGTCAGTGAGTTAGTAATTGGGAGGGCTGAGATTTAAGATGAGCACAAAAATAATTAAAAGGGAATGTGAGCAAAATATCTTTATCTAGAGGGTGGGAGAGAGTTAGGAGGGGAGGGAGACTTAGGAGGGGAGGTCAGCAGAAGGCACGGTCAAAGAGGAGGGTCTTGAAAGAGGCGAGGGAGGGAGCAAGATGAAGGGACTGTGGAATGGAGTTCCAGAGTAAAAGGTATCTTGGGTCAGTACATTTTGTCTAATTAACATTTTTCAATATAGCACCCCTCTCACAGGGTAGTGTCCCAGAGCAGTTTAGTACGGGTGAGTGTGTAGGCAGGGGAGTATCAGCTAGCGCTGGGGAGACCGGGAAAGTTTGAAATGTCTCAGTGGATTTGTAGTTTTCCGAACCAGTCACTGCAAATGCTTAGAGAGGTTTAGTTACAAACTGCAAACAACAACAACAACAAATTACATTTATAGAGCGCCTTTCACGTCGGGAGGACGTCCCAAGGCGCTGCACAGGAGGCGTGTGACCTGAGCTGGGAGGGGAGTGTTTGGGAAGGGGTGAAACATGAAGGGGAGGTAAAAGAGTTCGGGGTGGAACAAAAGGCACGATCGAAGAGGAAAGTCTTCAAACCGGACTTGAAAGAGGAAAGGGAAGAGACGAAACGGAGGGATTGAGGGATGGCATTCCATAGGGTGGGAGCGGAGAAACTGAAGGCCCGGCCTCCGATGGTGGGGCGGTTCGGGCGGGGGGCTTGGAGCAGGCCAAGCCCTGTTGAACGGAGGGTCCGGGTGGGCGTATGGGGGGAGAGTAGATTGGTTAAATAGGGTGGGGCAAGGCCGTGTAAGGCCTTGTAGGTGAGGACGAGGATCTTGAACTCGATCCTCTGGAGGATGGGGAGCCAGTGGAGACGGGCGAGGGTGGGGGTTATGTGGTCGTGGAGGCGCGTGCGGGATAGTACACGGGCTGCAGAGTTTTGGATGACCTGCAGCCTGTGAATGGAGGAACTGGGGAGGCCGACGAGGAGAGAATTTCCGTAGTCCAGCCGTTAGGTGATGTATGCGTGCATGAGTGTTTCGGCAGCGCGGGGGGGTGAGATAGTTGCGGAGCCTGGCAATGTTGCGCAGGTGGAAATAAGCGGTGCCGGTCAAGGCACGGATGTGGGGGAGGAAGGAAAGTTTTTGATCAAACATGATGCTGAAGTTCCTGATTGGCTTTGTGAGGTGGAGAGTGCAGCCTTGGATATTGAGGCTGGCAGCGCCCGATGTGCGGAGGCGCTGGCTTGAGCCAATCAGGAGGACCTCGGTCTTACTCACGTTCAACTGCAAAAAATTGTCCCTCGTCCACGACTCGATGTCGGACAGACATGCTGTCAGAACATCGATCGTCTGGGGGTTGAGGGATGAGGCAGAAAGGTACAACTGGGTGTCGTCCGCATACATATGGAAATTTACCCCATGTTTGCGGATGACGTCGCCCAGATGGAGTGTGTAAAGGGTGAAAAGTAGGGGACCGAGGACAGAGCCTTGAGGAACCCCGTGAGAAACTGTGCGGGGGTTTAAAGAAAAACCATTGGAAGATACAAAATGTAAACAGTGGGTCAAATAAGAGTGGAACCAGTCAAGGACTGTGCCTTAAAGGTTGAGGTGGGAGGAAAGACATTGAAGGAGGATGGTGTGATCGACTGTGTCGAACGCAGCAGACAGGTTAAGGAGGACGAGGAGACAGAGGGAGCCCTGGTCACAGGCGGTTAGGATATAATTTGTGACCTTGACCAGGGCAGTTTCTGTGCTGTGAATTGGGCGGAAACCTGATTGGAGGGTTTCAAGGAGTGAGTGAGTTGAAAGGAAAGAGCGGAGGTGGGAGGCAACCACTCTTTCAAGGACCTTGGATAAAAACGGGAGGTTGGAGATGGGTCGATAACTTGATGGTTGCGACGCATCAAGGGAGGGTTTCTTCAGGATAGGGGTGATGGTGGCTGTTTTAAGGGAGGTAGGGACGGTACCTGAGGAGAGGGAAAGGTTAATGGTGTCAGAAATGAGCAGGGCTAACAAATGGAGCTGGGTGCGGAGGAGGGGGGTGGGGATGGGGTCCAATGAGCACGTGGTGGGTTTCATGGAGGTGATTGTTTTTGTGATTGAAAGCGGGGTGGTGGGGTTGAAAGTGTGAAATGGGGGGTGAGTCGGGGTTGAGGTAGCTGATGAGGGCGCGGAGGTGGAGGAGTGGTGGGGGGAGGAAACCACAGAGCGGATTCTCTCTATTTTGGACTCGAGGAAGTCCAGCATCTCCTCACAACGAACGTTTGAGGAGAGGATCTGCGAGGTGAGGCGGGGGGGGGAGCGGAGTAGCTGGTTGGTGGTGGCGAAGAGTTGTCCTTCGCTTCCAGGATTATCCTGGAGTAGAAGGCTGATTTGGCGGTGGCTAGGGCGGAGCGGTAAAATTTGATGCGGTCCAGCCAGATTTGCCGGTGGACCGTGAGGCCAGATTTGAGCCAGGTGCGTTCAGCTGCTCTCACTTGGCTTTTGAGGGAGCGGAGGTTAGTTGTGTACCACGGTGATGATCGGGAGTGGGAGACGGTTCTGGAGGTGAGGGGGGCCAGGGTGTCGAGGGTAGTGGAGAGGGTGTTGTGGAGGGCGGTGGAGGCAGAGGATGGATCAGTACAAAAAGAGTGCCATTGTGGGAAGAGGTCGGAGGTTTCTAGGGCAGAGGTGAAAGTTTGAGGGGGAATCTTCTTCCAGGGCCGGTAGAAGATGGTGGTGGGTTTGGAGGTGGAGGGGGGAGGGATAGAGGTGTTGCAGGAAATGAAAAAATGGTCGGAAATGGCCTTGTCTGTGATGGTGACGCCAGAGACGTTGAGGCCTCGGGTGATCACCAGATCGAGAGGATGGCCGTGGGTGTGGGTGGCAGTGTTAATGTGAAGGGAGAAGTTGAAAAATATTCTCGGCAATTAGATAAGATTTTACCAAAACCCTGAATCTTCAAGTTGGCAATTCAACAATTCTGCTTTTTTTCTTTTTCTGAACAGGCACATGTTCAGATTTTCGATGGTACGATGGGGAAATATTTTTCACTAAGGTCGTTGAACAGCAAAGTATAATTTAATTATGTTTGGCTGGCGCGGGCGGGACTGCTTCTGTCATTCTTTTTCGCCTAATGATGGTCAACCTCATTACAAACTAACCCCATCACCCCCCACCAAACACTCACACAAGTCCAGGTCAATCCATGTTTGATTTGTAGTGTGTTTTAAGTTTTTTGAGTGAATGTTTTATCTGGTGACCCATAAAGGATAGACCAGCAATTGATTTCCGGCAACATTAGCCAAAGTATCTGTTTTATAGTGATGTGGCCCTGCCTGGAGACGTCTTTTCTTCCTTTTTCATTAAATCTGCTCTATTTTGTATCCTCTCCACAGTGAGCTCCTATAGACCACAAGGAAGCATCTGAATTCTCCACAGACAGGACTGGATCATCCTATTGTCCGAGGATGACAGAAAGCAGAATTGTTGAATTGCCAACTTGAAGATTCAGGGTTTTGGTAAAACCTTATCTAATTGCCTAGAATATTTTTCTCTGAGGAGAGGGTTTGACTGAGTACAAAGTCCATCAGAAAAGATAAATATGTGTCTCTGAAGCGCACTGTCCCCGTCAAGCCTTCATTTCCTTGAGGAATGTTTTCGCTATGTGGATGTATAAAGCTACCACACCCAGGATGGTTTGGCCATATTTCTAATTCCTTAAAGGTGCTACATGTTTTCAGCATTGTATTAAAATAAATGTCAGATATGTTACATATTTCAACCTAGGGACAAACTGTTATCTTAGGCTTCACTCCATCCTTTTTTTATATATAATACTCTTTGTTTCTGTTTTTTCTCTCTCCCACCTCCCCATTTGCTGCCAGTCCTGTAATGTGGTAATACAGCCTTCACCGCACATTTGTGCTAAAGATAAACAAATGGAGGAGGTGATGGGGGTGGAGAGTTCCCAGTCAGTGGCTAAAACCTGAAACCTTTCCACCTGTTGAATCAGCACAAGGCTTTAAAGTATATTAAAATTGTCATATTCACATCTTGCTACAAAGTTTATGATGTTGATAATTTAATCCGACAGTTGTGTTCAGTGAGAGTAGCTCCTGTGATGGCTCTGGTTCCATTCCAGGCTGGGTATGTTAGCGTACCTCAGTCTGTGATGGAGTTTATACATTCAGTCTTTATGTTAAATCACCAGGTTCTCTGTCACATTGACCAGAGCTGGAAACTGGATACAGGACAGACACAGAGTCAGAACAGGCACATGTTCAGATATATTGTTGTTTTTTGAGTGGGTAAGGCGGGTGCTCAATTATTTCAGGGAAAGCAACTCCGAAAACAATTGTGTATTGGTGCTGACGTGATTAACCACATTGCAGTTTATAGCACCTTTGAATTTTAGTGGTTCTGGAGATTGAAACATTTTCATTCAGAGATCTTGGGTCACTTGAAATATATTAAAGAACTTTGTGGTTAGAGCTTTATTTATACTTAATTTGTTGCTAATTTCTGACAAAAGTAATCATATTTATTGAGATAGTTTAATTGTAACATTATAAAATACCTAAATTTTCTGATTTAACATCCTGATTTATGGTGAAGGACTCTGACCCTGGCTGTTGCTCTTTCTTGGGTCCTTTCCCTCCCCTGGCAGCTCTGCCTTGCAGCCCAATTGGAGCAATTAAATCATTGTATCCTCCAGTGACT
This sequence comes from Hydrolagus colliei, assembly GCA_035084275.1. Lineage (NCBI taxonomy): Eukaryota > Metazoa > Chordata > Chondrichthyes > Chimaeriformes > Chimaeridae > Hydrolagus > Hydrolagus colliei. The sequence goes on along the minus strand of CM068766.1, from coordinate 8,587,808 downwards.
AGATTTTCATATTAATTTTTAGGAACTGCTTCTTGTCTTTGAATGCTCTGTTTTATTTATCATATACAAGAGGTAGGGAGGGGGTGCCTGAGGTAGGGGCACAAGTAGGCCTTGGGGCAGTGGGGGGGGTTCTGGTAGAGGACAGACCTGCACACGCTGACTTTGTTTTGTGTGAACAAACGATTGTTAGAGCTGAGCTACTCAGGTAATTACTTGGCTATTGCAATAATTGTTATCACCCGTTTATCACCGTTTAAATTGTGTCTGAAATTGTGATTTTTGTTGTTGTTAATAAACTGAAAAGGTTCCATGCTGCATGTTCACATTTTTAATGTTATGATTTATTCAGCGCTTTGGGACGTCCTCCCGACGTGAAAGGCGCAATATAAGTGCAATTTTGTTGTTGTTATTGTTATTTGAACAACAATAGTGGTGTGGCTGATTTGTTCCGTGACATTGAATTAAATGGGTTTAAACGGTAAGGTACAGAAATCAGAATATAAAGTAATTTATCTTAAATTTATTAATACATTGTTAGAGGGGAAATAAAGACTAAATGGTAACAGTTTAAAGGGAATGGAAGTGAGTTTGGCAAATCTACTTGCATTTATATAGTGCCCCTCATGCAGTGTAGAGTGTCAGAGCAGTGCTTGAAAGTCAATTAACTCTTCTTTCCCTGATTCTCACTGTGCGAGATTTTGGATGGGTGTATCTCCCTCTCTCTCTGTTTGCCTTTCTCTTTCTATCAGTCAATTAATTTGACAATTGGCCGCTGTGTTTCGTCCACAAAATACAGTGAATATTAACTTTACATTATGTTCTGTGAAGCAGTTTAAGTCTCAAAGTGATAAAACACTTTACCAAATGCAAGGGATGTTATTAGATTTGCATACTGCACAGAAGCAGGCCACCCAATCTTTACTGTGTCTTATACTGTACTGTACTGTACTCCCAAGAGAACCCAGTTACAGAGAGGACATCACTGGTGATTGCTGTGGGCTGTGGAGGGGCTTGAGCATGGAAAGGTGGGAGTGAAGCTGAGTGTGTTCCACAAATATGGAGAGGGAGGGCAGCCTGGAGATAAGCCTCCACTTGAAGCCATGACCTGGTATCATGTTATGTGACCGAACCCTACATGTAAAAGACTTGATTACATTTGATATAGAGTCTCATCCCGTCATTGAGACGGCTCAAAGCCCTTCACAATACTGTCACGTGAATTGACTATATTCTGTGGGCGAAATATGGCAGCCAATTATGCCCTCATCTGTTTGTAGTGTCAGGGATTGGGAATAATCTGATGAAGGATTTTAAAACTCACAAACACCTCAGGTCAATTCTATCCTGTATCTAATCTGTTCCGGCTGTTCTCCAGCTCCTTTAAAGTAAATCAGTCCCAGTCACTTCAATTCCTTCTCCACGCAATTAACAACTAAAGCTCCAGATAATCCCCTCGAGTCAGAGAACAGACATGTCTTCACAGATCCCTGTCCAGTGTGACGTCATCTGAGCTGCTAACTACATGAAACAAAACAAGGAATGCTGATGCTTTTTGTACATCTAGCTACTGTATTGCTTCCAGCACCATGTGTGATGATAGTTCACTGCTGTTGTCTTATCAGTCAAGTGGATGAAAGCTCCACAATGGAACACAGAATAAAGCAACAGGAACAACAACGACAATTTTCATTTATTCATTTATTCCACATAGATAAGACATGGAAAGCTCTATATAAATGTGAGGATTATTATTTAATTATTATTATATAGCCCCCTTCACGCAGAGTAGCGTCCCGGAGAGCTTGACAGTGGCGGAATCTGACTCCTTCCCAGTGGAGAGGGAGGGAGGGAGGGACGGAGGGACCATAAGCCCGATTTAAAAAAAAGATTTTAGGCAGGATTTGAAAGTAGGGAGGGAGGGGTTAAGGTGGAGAGATTGAGGGAGAGCTCCAGAGTTTGGGGGCGTAGTAGCTGAAGGCACAGCCACCAATGTGTAACAAAGAACACAAGGGACAATTGGGAAGCTACAGGCAGCCAAGTGGAGGCAGCAGGTGGTTGAGTGGATCGTAATAATCCTTGCATTTGAAATAGCCCCGTATCACGTCTTCTGGACATCTCAAAGGGCTTCACAGAACTTCACAGAAAAGTGATGAATTGACTGAATATTTGTGGGTGAAAGCGGCAGCCAAAACTACCCATGCAGTGTCCTGTAGTGTAGTGGTGCAGGGGTTAGAGCCCTCGCCTCACAAAGTGAGATGGCCTGGGTTCAATTCCCAGCCAGGTCAGGGCGAAATCTTAGACACGTTCCCTCACTCCACACGCTCTGCTTACCTAGCAGTAATTGGTTGGCCGCTTTCTGGCTAGTAATAATGATTGTGGAGTCCTGTAGCTCAGTGGTTAGAGCACTCGCCTTACAAGTGTGAAACCTGTGTTTTGAATCCAGTCAGGTCAGGGTGAAACCTTGGGAAAGTTTGTTTACTCGACACGCACACACACACATCTAATAATCCCTCCAAAAAAAAGTAATAATAAATTGGTCATTTTCAATCCAAGACTGCTGTGCTGCCGCGTTTTGCCCACAAATATACAGTTAATTCACTTTACAGTATATTCTGTGAAGAGCTTTGAGACATCTAAGAAGACGTGAAAAGCGCTATATCAAATGCAAGGATTATTATTATAATAAGGAAACTTGTCTAAAGCTTTTCTCCAGCCAGGAATGAAAGTCAGATCTCACTTGCAAAGTGAGTGCTTTCACCACTGAGCTGCTGGTCTCCACATATACACAATGCAGTGTATACTGTAAAGTGAAAATTGTATATTTAAACAACAGTGTTCTCAATACCGATCCCTGGGAGAAACCACTGCACACTTCCCTCCAACCAGAAAAACAACCGTTCACCACCACTCTGCTTTCTGTCTCCCAGCTAGTTCTGTATCCATGCTGCCACTGTCCCTTTAATACTGTGGGCGTCTATTTTGGTTACATGTGTCTTAAGGGACACTTTATCACAGAATCATGACTACTAGTTCTCCTTCCCGCTCTTAAATTTTCTACACCTGCTCCATCATGTCCCTCAACCTGGGAGGTGAGACTAGTGTCAGGGTTCATGGTACCACAGAAACACCCGGACTTACCCGCCCTTATCCTTTGACAGTCGCTGCATCGCTCACTGAATATATAATGTCTGATGTCTGTTTGACACAACAACGTTCCCTGCACTTTCTCCTATTTTTATTTTCCCTGTGGACAATCACTCACATCCCGTCCTCACTCGGTCTCCGAGGCCCTACTGATTGGCATCTCCCCCATCCATCGCCAGCAACGATGGATGGGGGAGATGAGGTCACAGAGTTTGGAACGGCAGAAGACACAGGCTGCAGAGTTCTGGATTACCTGCAGCCTGTGGAGGGAGGAATTGGGATCAGGCACTGGCAGCATCAACCTCCATGGTTGCACACTCAACCTCACCATGTCAGTTAGGAACCTAGGTATCTTGTTTGACCCTCAACTGTCTTTCCTCCCCCACATCCAAGCAATGACTCGCTCTGCCTTTCCCCACCTCCGCAATATTTCCCGAATCCGCCATTACCTCACCCCTAAAGCCGCTGAAACCCTCGTCCACACCTTCATTACATCCCGGCTCGATTATGCAAATGCCTTGCTGGTTGGCCTTCCCAATTCCTCCCTCCACAGGCTGCAGATAATCCAGAACTCCGCGGCTTGTGTCTTCTACTGTGACCCTCATCTTCCCCATCCTCGAGCGACTCTATTGATTCTCCATCATCCAGAAGATCCAATTCAAAATCCTGGTCCTCACATTTAAAGCCCTCCATGACCTCGCCCCACCCTACATCCGTGACATCCTATTCCTTTACCAACCCGCCCTCCCCCTTCATTCAGCAGACCTGCTCCACGTCCCCTGACCAACCCACCCACCCATTGGCGGGCGAGCCTTCAGCCACTCTGCCCCCCAAAGTCCCTCCGCCTCGCCCCCTCCCTGGCCTCCTTCAAGTCTCGCCTCAAGACTCTCCTCTTCGATGGACCCATCGGCAACTCCTTCGCACCACCTCCCCCCACCCCCCGCGGCCTCAGCTTGGGGTCTGAATCAATAACTGTTCAGCGCCTTGGGACATCCTCCTGACATGAAAGGCGCTATACAAGTGTAATTTTGCTGTTGTTAATGGTATATGAAGTGCGACGAAGGCTGGATTCTGGTCTGAGCTGCCACCGTATCATTGTGAGCCAGCTGATGTTTCCCTGTTACCTTGCCAGCTGTACACAGTCCATTGACACAACATGATTTTCCTTCCACTGGGATGAGGTGGATTTGCTGGAAAATCTAATTTATCATTCGACACGCCCACAAATACACATTTGTGACGTCAATAAGATGTGGAAAGCGCTATATATATGTAAGGATTATTATTATTGCATTAGAAATGCCAGAGTAAAAAAATACAAGGTCCATCTAGTTCACCCTCCACCCTCCTGCACACATCTCTTGAACTACTTGTGATGGTACTGTACTGTACTGTACTGTACTATATCCCATAATGTTGTTTCTTAAAAGTAAACTGCCGGTAAACCCCTATTTATGACGGGGTTGCGTTCCTGAAAAACGGTACTCAGATTGAAACATCCTAAATCCAAACGTGGTTTTCCATGCGGTCCCATTATATAACCTGAGATGTGATTTTTTGACAAGATTTTCGGACTTTAAACCCACTAAAATAACACACAAAACACACAAAATAACACACATAAGCAAGATTTAGTATCTAAAGCAATAATTCTCAACCTTTTTGATGCCGGGACCGGCATCCTCCTAAACTGCTAAACTCAGCAGAGTCTGTGGCTGCTGTGAGGGGTGGCTTTTTCTCTAATCGCTAATATCACACGGGTCCCAAAGGGTCCCGACCCTATCTCTCCCCTCTCCCACATCCCTCCTCTCTCCCACATCTCTGCCCTCCCACCCTCCCCATCCATCTCTCCCCATCTCTCTCTCCCCAACATCTCTGCTTTCCTCCCCAACTGTGACCTGAAACTGGGAAGAGGGGGGGCGAGGCAAAGCGAGTGAGGAAGGGAGTTCCAGAGCCTTGGGGCATAGTGGCTAAAGGCATGGCCACTGAGGGTGGAGCGGAGGACTCGGGGACATGGAGGAGGCCAGACCCAGAGGAGCGAAGGCAGCGGGTGCTGGGTTGAGGAGAGAAGATCAGAGGGATAGGGGGGTGCAGAGGAGTGGAGGGATTTGAAAACAAGGGTGAGGATCTTGAAGTCGATCCTCTCTGGGACAGGGAGCCAGTGAAGTCTGGCAAGGACTGGGGTAATGGGGAGCGAAGCTTAGAGTGGGTGAGTAAGCGGGCGGCAGAGTTCTGGATTAGCTGGACTTTGTGGATTGTGGTGGAGGGGAGACCGGCGAGGAGGGCGTTGCAATAGTCCAGCCGAGAGGTGACAAAGGCCTGGACCAGGGTTTCGGCGGCTTTTAAGGTGAGGTATTGCCGGAGACGGGCGATCTGTCAGAGGTGGTAGAAGGCGGTGCTGGTGAGGGACCGGATGTGGGAGAGGAAGGACAGTTGGGAGTCGAACCTGATGCCAAGGTTGCGCACAAGTTCGGTGAGTTTCAGGGGCCAGGCCGGGAAGGTGGAGGAGGTGAGAGCCGTGCGAATGGAGACGTTGACGAGAGCCAAGGAGTATGGCCTCCGTCTTGCCAACATTCAGCTGCAAGAAATTTGTGCTCATCCAGCCCCTGATGTCTGACAAGCTGACAGAACATCAGCCTGACTGGGGGTCACAAAGTGAAGTGGAGAGATAGAGTTGGGTGTCATCCGCGTACATGTGGAAGTGTGCCCCATGTCTGCGGATCACATCCCCAAGAGGGAGCATGTAGATGAGGAAGAGGAGGGGGCCAAGGATGGATCCCTGGGGTACCCCGAAGGTAACTGGGTGAGTGCAGGAGGAAAAACCATTTGTGGAGATGTGCTGCTGGAGGTTTGTGAGGTAGGGACTCGAACCAGGCGAGTGCGGTCCCACTGAAGTGGATGACGGAGGACAGGGGGTGGAGGAGGATGGCGTGGTCGACTGTGTCAAAGGCAGCCGACAGGTCCAGGAGGATAAGGAGGCAGATGGAACCCTGGTCACAGATAGAGAGGACATCGTTGGTGACTTTCACAAGCGCAGTCTCTGTACTGTGGGCAGGGCGGAAACCGGGCTGGAGGGGTTCGAAGAGGGAGTGGGAGGAGAGGTGGGCGCGGAGTTGGTTTGCGACAACGCGTTCCAGTGGTTTTGAGAGGGAGGGCAGGTTTGAGATAGGGCGGTAGTGGCTGGGGTTTGAGGGATCCAGGGAGGGTTTTTTTAAGGAGGGGGGTGATGATGGCAGTTTTGAGGGGGGCAGGAAGTGATCCGGAGGAGAGGGACTGGTTGATGATATCAGGCAGCAGTCGGCAGAGGAGGGGGAGTTGGGTGAGCAGTAAGTTAGTGGGGATGGGATTGAGGCAGCAGGTTGTTGGCCTCATAGAGATGAGAGTGTGTGAGAGGGAGGAAGGAGAGACAGGGGAGAAGGAGTGTAGGAAGGGGGTCGAGTAGGAGCTGAAGGTGGGGGGGGGGTGGGGTGGGGGTGGTAGTGGGTGGCGAGAGGCTGGAGGATGACGCTGCCTGGCGTATGTTGTGGATCTTGGAAGAAAATAAGTCCATGACCTCCTCGCACTTTGCATTTGAAGTGAAGATTAAGGAGGCCTGAGGGGGTGCGCGGAGGAGGTGGTGGGTGGTGGAAAAGAGGACTTTAGGGTTGTTGTTTGCCTCCAGGATGATGTTGGAGTAGTAAACCATTTTTGCTTGACACAAGGAACAGCAGTAGCTGTGGAGTTGCTCGAACCACAGTTGGTGGTGAACCGTGAGGCCGGTTTTCTGCCACCTGCACTCGAGCAGCCGGGTTTGGCATTTGAGGAGCGGAGATGAGAGTTGTACCAGGGGGAGCGGGTGGAGTTGGAAATAGACCTGGATTTCAGGGGGACGAGAGAGTTAAAGGTGGAGGAGAGGTGGTCGTGGAGCAGCTGGACAGCTGCTTCGGGATCGCTGTGGGTGGAAGACCAGAGGGGTAGGAGGTCAGAGGATGTGAGGGCATCTGTGAGGGTCTCAGGGGGGAGGCTTTTCCATGGGCGGAAAAGTATGGTTGAGGGCTTGGAAGGGAGAGGGATGGAAGAGGAGAAGGAGACAAGAAGGTGGTCCGAGATGGCCTTGTCCGAGATGCTGAGGTCGGAAATGTCAAGGCCGTGGGTGATAATGAGGTTGAGGGCGTGGCCACAGTTGTGGGTCAGAGAGTCAATGTGGAGGGTGAGGTTTAGGGAGGAGAGGAGGGCAGTGAATTCGGAAGATGTGGCACAGGGGGAGTTTAGGTGGAGGTTGAAGTCGCCCATGATGAGTAGGCGTTCGGAGCTGAGGGACAGGGAGGAGAGGAGAGTGGAGATATCGGAGATGAAAGAGCCAGGGGGTTTAGGAGGACGATAAAGAAGGAGGATTTTTAAGGAAAGGGAGGGATGGTGGAGCGTGAGGTGCTCGAAGGAGGGGAAACAGCCAGACGAGTAGGGGGAGAGACCAAGGGAGGCATTGGAGATGATGGCCACCCCGCCACTGCGTTGGTTGGGGTGGGTGGGGGGGGGGGGGGTGGAAGGTGTAGCCTGGAGGGGAGGCCTCGTCTAGAGGCACAGGGTCATTGAGGGAGAGCCAGGTTTCCATAAGCCCAAGAATATCAATGTTCTCATCCAGGATGAGATCATAGATAGTGAGGGCTTTGTTGGAAAGGGAACGGACGTTCTGGAGAGCAGTGCGGATGTGTTTGCTGGAGGGGGAAGAGGGAGGAGAGAGTGGTGCGGAGAGGATCTGAGGGCGTGTAGGAGAGGTGGGTATGGGGAGAGTGGAGGGAGGGGATGTGGTGAGGGTATTTAAAGCAGAGGGGGAAGTGGTGTTTGCCTTGAGGAGGCGGTTTGGGCGGAGAGAGTGGATGATTGGACAGTTGGGGTGGCTGTTCTGGGACACCCAGCTCCTGGTGCCACGGTGGGCCCAGCGGAGGAGGCTCAGACTGGAGTAGAGGGAGGCGGTAACGGGGGCCAGGAGGGAGAGTAGGACAGATTTAGAGTAGCGGATAGAGGGGGACGGTGGGAGAGACAAAGAGGAGGATGGAGAGAGAGACATTTAGGGTGGTGTAGGGGTTCGGCTTGGGTTGGGGCGGCAGACAAATTCCATGTTAAAAATTCCATTGGACATTCACCCACAAATTAAATATACAATCTTCACTCACAATGACTGTTTGTGGCCCATTATGCAAATTGGCTGTCACATTCACATAGAAAATACACAGTCAGTACTGCACTACACTTTACAGTAAATCCTGTGAAGTGCTTTTGTCGATGTGGTAAAGTAAAGCGCTGTAGAAAATGGTTTTAAAAATAAATGTCGAGGTGTAATTTCCAGCACTTGTTAATGGGATCAATAAGGCAACACATTAAACTGTGGCCTCCCACAGTCAGTGTTGTGGAAGTTGATGACATTGAGCAACTAATGCTGTGGTTCAGGTTCCATTTGTGTAGATCTGAGGAATAAGTAAGGAATTCCATAAATTTACACAATAAATTAAACGCTTGTGTAAACAACATCTACAAAATTATATTGATATAGTGCTTTTCCATATCTCACTTAATATCACACTAACAAATCAATTCATACCCAGAATGCATATGTGTGCCACAGAAAAGATTACATCTTTTGATCCATTAATACTTTTAATGTGATGGTTGGTTGTGGCTTTGAGTCCTCCAGAAGCAATCCTTTAATCAACCCTAGACAATATTCTTTATTAACTTTTAACTTAATTTAGAGCAGAACAGACGGAGCTCCGCTGACTGCCAGCACACAGGAAGCTGCAGGAATTAAGTAAAAATGAAACAGCTGCAAAAGTGACAATCGAGTCTGTTTGCCAATCTCAAAATCGGGGATAATACAAGTTTTTCACAAGTATCGATGAAGAAGAAAATTACATCCCATTTGCCTTGGACAGTTCAATCAAACACAACAAGTCTGCCAACAATAGTGATACACCAAGGGGTAAATGACAGGGAGCAACTTAGGGAAATCTTCATTAGCAGAGAATTGGTGCTAGGGAAACTGTTAGCACTAAAAAGAGATAAATCCCTTGGTCTGGATGGCTTACATCCCAGGGTCTTAAAAGAGGTAGCTTTGAGATAGTGGGGGCCTTGTGTCTGATCTTCCAAACTTCCTTGGATTCTGGAACAGTCCCCATTGTTTGGAAGATCGCAAATGTCACACCACTATTTAACAAGGGTGGAAAGGAAAAGATGGGGAACTATAGGCCAGTTAGTCTGACATCAGTGACAGTAAAATATTTAGAATCCTTGATTAAGGATGTTTTAGTGGGATATTTAGGGGAGCACTATATAATTAGGCCAAGTCAACATGGCTTTACAAAAGGAAAGTCATGTTTGACAAATCTCATAGAATTTTACATACGATTGATACGAAACGAGAAGGAAGCGTTAATACCAAGGATGACACCAAACACAGAAAGTTAGTATGCTGGTGCAGCAGGCAATTAGGAAGACTAATGGTATGTTCCCTTTCATTATGAAAGGGTTAGAGTATAAGAGTAGGGAAGTCTTGCTGCAGTTGTATAGAGCCCTGGTGAAACCACACCTGGAATAGTTTTGTGCAGTTTTGGTCTCCTTGTTTAAGAAAGGATGTACTTGCCTTGGAGGGAGTGCAGCGTAGGTTTACTAGGTTAGTACCTGGAATGAGGGGGATGAGTTATGATGATAGGTTGATTAATTTGGGCCTATATTCTCTGGAATATAGAAGAATTAGAGGGGATCTTATAGAAACCTATAAGATTATTAAGGGGCACGACAAACTAGATAGTGGGAGATTGTTTCCCCTGGTTGGAGAAACTAAAATCGGGGTCACAGTCTTAAAGTTAGGGGTCAGCCCTTTCACACTGAGTTGAGAAAAAACTTCTTCACTCAGAGGGTGGTGAATGTATGGAATTCTTTACCCCAAAGGGCTGTTGATGCTCAGTCCTTGAACATATTCAAGACTGAGTTAGATAGATTTCTCATTTATAAAGGGATTGGGGTATGGGGATAAGGCAGGTAGCTGGAGTTAGAGTAGAATATCGGCCATGATTGAATGGCGGGGTCAGGCTCGATGGGCTGAATGGCCTACTCCTCCTCCTATTTCTTATGTCCTGTGTCTTCACAAGAGAAGAGGATGCAGCCAATGCTACAGTATTGGAGGAGAGGGTAGAAGAAATGGATAGGATTAGTATAAACATAGAGGAAATACTAAAAAGGTTGATGGCGCTCAAGGTAGATAAGTCACCCAGTCCGTATGGGATGCATCCTAGGTTACTAAGGGAAGTACGGGAGCAAATAGCAGAGACTCAGGCCACAATCTTTCAATCTTCCTTGGACACATGGGTGGTGCCAGAGGACTGGAGGGTTGCTCATGTTACTCCTCTGTATAAAAAGGAGCAGAAGGACAAACCTGGAAACTACAGGCCAGTCAGTCTGACATCAGTAATGGGCAAACTTCTAGAAACTATAATCAGGGACAAGATAGATCTTCACTTAGAAAGATATAGGCTAATAAAGTATAGCCAGCATAGATTTGTTAAAGGCAAATCTTGCCTTACAAATCTGATAGAATTTTTCGATGAGGTAACGGAATGGGTGGACGAGGGCAGCGCAGTTGATGTAGTTTACATGGATTTTCAAAAGGGATTTGACAATGTGCTGCATGAGAGGCTTATTAGGAAAGTAGAGGCCCACAGCGTTAAAGGGACAGTGGCAGCGTGGATCCACAACTGGCTGCGAGACAGAAAGCAGAGAGTTGTGGTGAGCGGCTGTTTTTCAGACTGGAGGGAAATGTGCAGTGGCTTCCCCCAGGAATCGGTTTTGGGACCACTGGTCTTTTTAATATATATTAATGATCTGGACATGGGTATAGGGGTATACTGTGTCCAATTCTGGTCACCACACTATAGAAAGGATGTTAATGCATTGGAAAGGGTGCAAAGAAGGTTTACTAGAATGGGACCAGGATTGAGGGACTTCAGTTAAGGGGAAAGGCTAGATAGGCCAGGTTTATTCTCTTTGGAACAGAGAAGGTTGAGAGGAGACCTAATAGGTTTATAAAATCATGAGGGGATTCGACAGGGTGAATAAGGAAAAACTGTTTCCACTGGTGGGCGAATCTGTGACTCGTGGTCAGATTTAAAATAGTTTCAAAACGAAGCAGAGGGGAGCTGAGGAGAAATGTTTTCACTCAGCGGGTTGTTCGAATCTGGAATGCATTGCCTGAAAAGGTGGTGGAGGCCAGTTCGATAACAGCTTTTAAAAGAGAATTAGATCTTTATTTAGGGAGAACAGGTCTGTTAGGTTATGGGGAGAGAGCGGGGCAGTGGGATTGAGTTGCTCTTTTCAAAGATCTGACACAGACTAGATGGGCCGAATGGCCTCCTTTTGTACCGTATAATTCTATGATTCTATGATTTACAGCTTGACATCTCCATCAGGATCTCTGTGGGTGGAAAGCCAGAGGGAGACAGGTCCGAGGATGAGAGGACGGTTGCCAGGGACACGGGTGGAAGCTTTTTCCAAGGTTGGAAAAGGATGGTGGAGGCTTGGAAGTGGGGAGGAGGATGTGGGAGTAGAAGGAGATGAAGAGATGGCCTTGTCATTGTTGTTGTCAGAGATAGCAATGACGTGTGTGAAGGCATTGTATGAGTGGAGTTCTGTAGCTTAGCGGTTAGAGCTCTCGCTTCTCGTGAGAGGACCCAGGTTCGATTGGATGATGCTTTTCCAGGGGGTTTTCAGGACCTTTTCCAGGTCCTTTCAAATAAAAATCTTAATTTAGTTCTCAAACCCTGATTGTGCACAATTGGCTGTCATGCTTCGCCCTCAAAATATAGTCAATTCACTTTACACTATATTGTGTGAAGCGCTTTGAGATGTCTCGAAGACAGGATAAGGTGCCATATCAAATGCAAGGATTATTATTATGATGTAAATTGTCCTATCCTGTTTAGCTGTTTCATTCTTTGCCCATTTTTAGAAGAAAACATGTACAGGTAAGCCTCTATTTAGGACACTTCTATTTAGGACATTTTGATTGAAGGACCACGATTGTTTAATACCTTTTGATCGATATATGACACTTGGATTCATTTTAAGGATGAAAAAATTGTTTGCGCATGCGCAGTACATATTTTGAATATCGCGGTTGCATTTTGTGCGTCCTTTTTGTCCATATGCACAGTCCATAGTGTATTCGCAGGTAAATCCAAGCATTTGAACTGGCCAATAGCATGTCGCAACGTCATTGTTTAAAAGCCAACACCACGTCAGTATTAGTCATTCCCGAACATTCCTGAGCAACTTCAAGGATTTACAGCCTCTACCAAGTCAGGGAGAGACAGCAGTAAGTGAAATGAGAGCGGTAATACCGCTAGGGGCCAGAAATCCCGCAAAGTCATCACTTTAAATTCCAAATTGAATTCTGCATTGATTCTGGTGAAAAAGGTATGGATGTCGGGAGGGCTTTAGGGCTAGCTAGATCGACAGTGGCTACTATAAAACAGAATAAGGACAATATACTGGCAAGTTCAAGGTGTGTTACAGCTACAGGTGTAAGCAGATTAGCAAAATATAGGAGTGATGTGATGGAAAACATGGAAAGAATGCTGAGTGTCTGGATTGAGGATCAGAACCAGCGTAATATACCACTCAACACCCTGGTTATCCAAGAGAAGGCAAAATCATTGTTTAGGGAGTTGAATGATGAGGAAGGAAAAGGCTCAACGGCACCATCTTTCAGTGCTAGCAGAGGGTGGTTTCAAAGGTTTAAAAGACGCTCTGGGCTCCACAACATCAAGATGAGTGGGGAAGCTACAAGTGCCACTGCAACTGTCACACGGCCAGTATTAAAGTTTGCCTGTAGTTACTGTATTAAAGTTTGCAGTGTTAAAGTGCAATACTGTAGTTACCCCAAGTACAGAGCTGCCAACCTTTTTTTTAACAAAAAAAAGTACTTCTGAAAGCTAAAAACAGTATTTTGTAGTAAAAAAAAGTATTTTCCCCAGAATCTACCGGTACTTAATGAAAAAATTACAGCGCAAAAAGATGCCAAGTAAAATGGGACTTCAAAACCCCTCTTTAAGCAAAAATTGCATTAAGAGGGAGGTTCCTACTGTGTTTCCGTATATCGAAACAATCTTTCCCGGTAATGCCTTTGCCTAGCCTCACGCCTAGTGCTAACATTTACAGTGTTCCAGCAACGGCAGAAGGTAGGTAGCACTGCTATTGAAGGCAAGGAGAGTTAAAAGAGAAAGAGACTGGGACAGAGAGAGACAGAGAGACTGTGAGTGAGATTGTGACAGCCAGAGACTCAAACAGAGAGAGAGATACAGAGGGACAGAGAGAGAGAAAGAGAGAGAGAGAGCGCCAGACAGACAGAGAGAGGAAAAGAGACATGGAAAGAGAGAGAGAGAGAGACACACACAGAGGGAGACTGAGACAGAGAGAGACAGACAGAGCATGGAATTTCCAAAATTCGGATTTTCCCAAAAACATATTTTAACAAGAAAAATCGTACTGCCGTATTTACTTCAATTTATTGTATTAAATACAGCAAAAACGTACTGGTTGGCAGCTCTGCAAGTACCCCCTTCTTGCCTGTGTGTGTTAATTTGTGTTATGTTGTGTGGTTTTGTATGTTATTTAGTGGGTTTAAGGTCTGAAAATTTTGTAAAAAGAACGCCTCTCTGGTTATGTAATGGGACTGCATGGGAAATCGTGTTTCGATTTAGGACATTTTGATATACATAGGAACACAACCCCGTCCTAAACACAGGTTTACCTGGTACTTTTAAACTTAAGACATATGTTTTGTATTGATTTCGAACTGATGATTGAATAGTTGTTTGTACACAATCCTTCCACATCATGTTAGTAACGTGCCGGTTTTATCTCCATTATAAGTGTGTCCCCTCATCTGTGTTTTCCTTCCCACTGTTTGTTTGCAACAAACATCTTTAAAGTTTAGAGTCTTTGTTTTTATTAAATTTAGAGTGCAGTTTGAATACAAACTAATTGATACACTTAAACCTGGTAATTATACCCAGGAAACTTTTATTACTTCTCAGAGCCTGGCCAGCAGCTTCTGTCTTACCAACAAAGATTGGAGGAACTTGTATGAGAATAAAGGTTTAAAGGACCTGAAATAAAAATAGAAGTCACTGGGAGGAAACACTCAGCAGGTCAGGCAGCATCTATGGAGTGGAAAGTGAGTTGACATTTCAGGATCTGAAAAGGTCATTGATGAATCAGATGGCAAAAAGAAGCCTTTGGTCGACCTGAAACATGAACTCACTTTTGTCTCCCCATAGATGCTGCCTGACCCGCTGAGTGTTCCCAGTAACTTCAGAAAATCATAGAATTAAACAGGCCATTCAGCCCATTGTGTCTGTGCCTGCTCTTTGAAAAGAGCTGTCCAAATCAATCGCAATCCCCCACACTCTCTCCCTGTAGCCCTGCAACCCTTTCTCCCCAAATAATTATCTACTTCTCTCTTTAAAGTTGTTATCGAATCCACACTTCGCGACAAAGCTTCCAGACTTCCCGACAAAGCATTCCAGATCCGACCATCTCATCCCCACCCTCGCCTGCTTCCCATTACCTTGAGGATACAGTTCAAATTCTTGATCCTCACCTTCAAAGCCCTCCATGGCCTTGCTCCCTCCTACCTCCCTGACCACCTAAAACCCTGCCAACCTGCCCGCTACCTCTCCTTAACGGGCACCAGCCTGCTTCACATCACCCACCTCACCATTGTGGGGCAGGCCTTCAGCCCCTCTGCACCTACCCTCTGAATATCCATCCCCCAGTGTCTCCACCTCGCCCCATCCCATCCCTTGCCTCCTTCAAGACTCACCTCAAGCCCCTACTTGTTTGACCATACTTTCGATCAATCTCCTTCTTCAACTGCACTCCACCCTCCCTGATCACAACCCCCAGCTTGGGTCCAGAATACTCTGTCCAGTGCTTTGGGACATCCTCCCACACTGAAATCCTCCCAACACAAAGAAAATTGATCACACTGATAGGCATCAGGGAGAAAATCACAAGACCAGAAATGTTAAAGAATTTCATTTTTACATCAATTTATATACAAATTACAGAGATAAACACATTTCCTTTTGTAAGTTATAACCATTAAGGTCATTCTATATTTATACACTACAGTTCATTAAGAATGAAGGGAAAAAATGAAAGTTTAACCAGTGTCCTAGTCATATATATCTATCTATATATATATATATATATATAGATAGATCACATATATATATATATATATATATATATATATATATATATATATAAAAACATACAGAGTTGCAAACTGGAAACCTGTAAATTGTCCCAGAGACCCCAGTCAAGATTTTATTTAAAAAATCCAGGAATTGAGTTTGACCAGATAACAAAATACAAGCCGTCTGATCACATGATATTAAATTATTGAGGTCTTTTTACTCAAATAAGCCTGAATGAGCAATAGTTTGAATTTCAGGTGGTAATGTGTAAAATCCAAACTCGAGCATCAAAATGGATGAGAAAATGTCACTCCATGAATTGTGCAGTCTTCAACATAAAGATCAAGCTGCCGTGGGCACAGGAGCTATTTGCACAATCCACTTTTCATCAAAATAGCATCTCAATGTTGTTCTGTTTGCCAAAAATCCATCTCATTTTGAAGCTCAATAAGAGCCATGTTAATAGCAAATCAGATGATGGATTTACAAAGCCACCTACATTGTGTAAAACAAAGTCCATTCCCTGCCCCGGCTGCAGATACTCAGAACAGTGACCACAAAACCAGGCTCTTCACATCAGCCTTTGCTTCTGGGCTAAATGTTAAAGTTCAGATCCACATCACAGGGAGGGAGTTGGGAGTTGCAGGAACAAGCACCAGTGGCCAAATTCCATTCACTCACTAACTGACATAAGGCAGCCCCAGAAGTCATCAACTAACAGTGAAACAAACCCAGCCAACCCAGCGTAGTCCTATAGAAATAGGGAATTCAGCTGTTAAAGTCTATCATTATCATGTAGTATCTTGGGGGGTTATAATCTGAACCCTCTGTACATTGCGGCAGTTTCAAATCTGAGCTGTAACAGTTACTAACACAATCTCTCCACAGATACTGTACTTTTAAAAGTCCCCATCTGAGCCACTAGGTGGCTGAATCCAACCACAGTTAAACCTTAAACCTCAGCAGGTTTCAATTCTGTAACTGAACTAACTGCAAGATTATTCTCACAAATACATTTTTTTTTGCAATGACTCCCTGATCTTACTCACATTCAAAGCCACATTTGGTTCCACAGTGCGATCAATTTAGCAAAACAAAATCACAGCAGAAAGTTAGAATCAAACTGCATATTTCTTACAAAACCATTACACTGCCCCCAATCCCCCTGTACCATCAGCAAAACAGCTGTGGGCAAACTGAGTTACAACACGTTGTCTTAAGAACTTTGTAACTGCCAACCCAAGGTTTATGTGCAAGACATTACTGACTGAGTGAGTGTATGTAAACCTTGTGTCCAGTTCAAGTCCAATAATGTACACAAATGGTAAAATACTGCAGATACTGGAAATCTGAAATAAAAACAGAAGTCGTTGGTAATATTCAGCAAGTCAGGCAGCATCTATCAGACCCTAACACCAAATATAACCACAGCCTCAACACTTCATGTAGCTCCTCAGTCACAGCTTCTAGACAATCAGAAAGGTCAATGTTACATACTTCAGTATATCATAC
Source organism: Hydrolagus colliei (assembly GCA_035084275.1). NCBI lineage: Eukaryota > Metazoa > Chordata > Chondrichthyes > Chimaeriformes > Chimaeridae > Hydrolagus > Hydrolagus colliei. The sequence continues at coordinate 8,570,919 of CM068766.1, read as the reverse complement.
TGATGATGCTAGGTTAATACCCCAAAGATTAGCATTTCAAAAGATTCTACTTATTTTCTTAGGCACAGATCTGTGATCTCCATCTTTGTAAACCAAATTTTGTCACCGGGTTTGGCTGGGTGTCTCACTCACTGGAATGTATGAACAGAATTTTTTTTTGTCAACAAAACATAGACAATTTTAAACTTTGTGCTGTTTGGTAGAACACAGATAAAACACAAAATAAAAATTAATCTAAAAAAAGTTACATCATCATTACATTATCCAAGTAACTCATTTAAAATAATAAAAATCGAAGTGAGCATTTCATCAAAGCCAATGACTGGCCGGGGGACTCCTGGCTTCAGGAGCAAAATCTATGGAAACACATAAGCAGTTTGTGGCTGAGAGTGATATGAAGGACAGATTTATATCTCACTAGAATCTAGTCAGCAGGTTGCTGTGTGAATACAGACACACTTAAACAATATGGACTTATTTCTATGTCACAATAGCTGAATGATATATTTTACCCCAAATATATTTACTAGTCTTGCTGTCACAAGCACATTGAGTTTATGTGAAAGCCCTGAGTGGGTGTATGAATTTAAAATCAAGTTGAAAGATTTATTCAGTTGCAAATAATTAACATTAACATCATAATCAATGACAAAGCAACATAGAAAATCACTCTTCTATTATTTGAAGCCGTTTAAAGCTTCAACAATGAACAAAGTTAAAACTGATAAAATGGAGATGTTGTTAGCTGAGGTTGGAGCTGGAGAAGAGGGAACATTACTGCTCAGTGACCAGACATTGACATCCTGGCTTTACAAAAACAAACACCAAATGTGAACAGTACATTCTCAAGATCAAGCAAGAAAATTAGATTTTTAACATAATTGTGGGAAGTTCCCTTTTTGATGATGTTATGGTTTGTTTGCATGATGTTATATAGTTAATGATATTTCACTTACTATAGCAATAGTTCTGGTAAAGCTGACACCACCCACTGTTACTTTTTGCTCAACAGAGAAGTTGATAAATCCTTCAGTACCCATTAACTGCTTGTAATAGCAACACAAATAATTTATTATATCATTAATTATCACTTAAAATTCCCAGTGCCTTGGGCTGTCCTCCCAACGGGAGAGGCGCTATACAAATGTAATTTATCATTGTTGTTGTAAAAAGAAATTGATAAATTTGCAAGGTAATGTGAAAGTGCATGTGGAACGGCTTAGGGTGAACGGTGGGGGAGAGAGAATCCTCAAATCTTATTGCTTGACCTTTATTCATTCTCACTTTAATCTTTCCTTCACACAAGTCATTTTTATTTCAGTTACTGTTTGTCTTCACATCCAGGTAAGAGGAGATTTGTCTGAAAAATCTAGTCACAAACAAGGAAAACCGCAGCTGTTCATACCCTGCTCAGCTTCTCGTCCTATTGGCCAGGGTGGGGGTGAGGGGATTAGGGTTGAGGGGGTTGAGGGTGAGGAGATCGGGGTGAGCCGGTCGGGGAACCAGGAGTGAGGAGTTGAGGTTCTTCTGTTGGTTTGCACATTTTTCAGAAATGAGTGACTGCTTTATGAATACACTAAGAAATATCATATACAATACAAAGCTAGAAGGTCACTTTGTATATTGTGAGTCATTTACTTTGAAACCATCAGAATAGCAAAAATACATATAAACTTCAGCTTCTAAAAGTTCAGGTTCACAGTCTCTGGTCAGACAGTTACAGGCACGGGAACGTTTATAAAACATCAGTATTTACCTAAGGCACAGCTCATGTAGTTCACACACACACACACACACCTCAAACAATCGCAAACTTCAATTGGACAGCTGCTAATCCATCTGTAAACAGCTCAAATAATTCCCTGGTAAATGCATCAAAAACCCAGTAGAAAGCTGCCATGTGGTTTCAGGTAAGAGAGCTTCTCCACATCTGCCCCTCACGGCTGTGAGAGTTATGTATCTCAGTTCTTTGCTGGATTACACAATTACACTTCACAAGGTGAATTCAACTGAGCAGAGAGAACAGCCAGGGGGCTTTAATGAGCAGGGAATGTTTCTGCTGAATCTTTCCCCCAGCACAGTCCACCATAAGTACTGTGAGGGAAAGGTAAGTCAGGTCCCTGGCTGCTCAGAGACCAGCAGGGCACTTGTGGGCTAGGGTAGAAGGTAGAGGAAGCACTTGTCTTTCTCATGGCGTCCCAATCTTCTCACAGACCCTGCAGTGTGAGCACACAGCAACACCAGTGGGAAGCCAAGGATAGGACACCATCAGAAAACCTTTTCCTTAAAAAAACCTCCCAGAACATCGACGAATGTTTCTATCCGACACGATTTTCCACCTTAGATATTGTTTCTAATGCATTTAAAATGCATCAGAAACAATACAAATCCAATCTTGCATCTGATTTTCAGTGGTTCTTGCCAATAATAAATATAGTTTTGTTTTGAATCCAAATAGCTATCTTTAGCTAAGGAATAAAGGGCTCAAATATTCCACACCAACTACTTCAGCTCTTTATAATTTCTGTTCTATCCTGAAAAAGCTGGAAGGCTGGAGTGTGCAACTTAGCTCCTGCCTACAGCAAACCAGAGAGGCTGCCACCTCACACACAAGCCAGGTGAGCAATGCCTACGTCAGGAGGTCAAAGCCAAGTCTGGCAGCTGGTTTGTTCTGATGAGACCAGGAGCCTGCAGAGATTTCAGTCAATTTACATAGAATTCATTATTTCCTGGTGTACTGAGCTGTCCAACTCCTGAAGAGCATGGCTGAGTTCCACTCGCTCCCTTTTCACAGGGGGTTCAGTCACTCCTCTGGAGTCGCCATCAATTTCACTCTCCACTCCACTGCCATCTTCTGTTTAACAGACAAGAATACAAGATTAAGTTTACAAGCTGATGTGAAGAGAATTGTGAGCAGCAAGAAATCAGGCTGGAATGTTAGGGTGTAAACTGTGCCATGTAACGATGGCTGCCTGTCTGTGGGTGTGACCGTCTGGCCACTGTCCCAATGACTGTACCTCAAACTAGGGCACCTTGGTGATGGTTATGTTGAAATTGAAAAGCCAACTATGTTCTTTACCTCCCCTGGGCCAGGTGGACCTGCAAGCACTGCTTTGTGCCCGACAAGCTCCCCTTGAGTTATTTTTGTGATCATCTTAAATCTGATCGGACACTGGCCCCCAGCCCCAGTTACTGTTTGAGATACGTCCCGTGTTGTTTCAACCAAAAAATACAGTCTCTCTACTTTACAATACATGCTGTGAAGCACTTCAAGACATCTCAACTTTATACAGGGTTATTATCAATTACAACAACTTGTATTTATAGAGCGTCTTCCATGCCAGACAGCGCCTCAGAGCACTTCACAATAGAGGAGCCCGAGGCCGAGCCGGAGGGAAGGTGACCATAGACGCGATCGAACAGAAAGGTCTTCAGGTACAACCTGAAAATGGAAAAGGAGGGGTTGAGGCGGAGGGACTGAGGGAAGCAGTTTCAGAATTTCGGGGCAGAGTGGCTAAAAGCACACCTACCGAAGGTGGAGCAGAGGATTCGGGGGCAAAGAAGAGGCCAGATCCAGCATAGTGGAGGCAGTGGGTACTGATGTGAAAGGACTGGGGTAAACGGGGAGCAAAGTTTGGTTTGGGTGAGAATCTAGGCGGCGGAATTCCGTATGAGGGTTATTATAGAAACTTTACAACAAAGAAGTAGTCCATTCAACTAGGGTCCGTCGATATGGAAATTTTCCGATTTAGATATATCGATGGGCTTATGAGCCCATCGAGATATACCGAAATATCGATATTTTGGGGTTTTCTGTACTTCGCGAGGTGCTCGCGCATTCGGAGGTGCACGCGCATTCGGGGCCTATCTCCTCAGGAGGTAAATATCTCTCTCTCTCTGTGTCTCTCACACTCACTCTCTCCATTTCTGTGTTTTTCTGTCTGTGTCTCTGTCCTCTCGCACCCCTCCCCACCCCCCCACCCCCAAACTCTCTCTATCTCTCTATCTGTATATTATCACATCCGCCCGTCTCTCCCCAACCCCGCCGTCTCTCTCCCCCCCCCCACCTCTCTCTGTTCCCCACCCCCCCCCCCCCCGTCTCTCTCTCCCACATCCCCCGCCGTCTCTCTCCCCCCACCCGCCCACCCCCAGCCGTCTCTCTTCCCTTGCATACCTGTATATTGTATTCTAGAACTATTCTTGTCCCACTCCCCGCTCTTACCCCAAAGACCTGCAATTTTTTCCTCTTCAAGTATCTATCCAATTCAATTTTGGAACCTACTTCCACCACCCGCTCAGGCTATGTGTTCCAGATTCTAGGTATTATTATTATTTGTCACTGAGCCGCCCAACCTGTATCCTCCGTCTGTCACAATCCTCTTCACCGTCTGCCTGGGCTCCAATTTGGAATCATCGGTAAATGTTGATTGTCTTTACAATCCTAAACCCATATCATTTAGGTATCAAGAATATAAGAGTGAGCCCAACACAGTGGGCACCATTACTGTCAGTCTTGAGTAACTGCTTTTGACCCTGATTCTTTTCATAATAAATCCCATTAACAATACCCCAGCCACCTTCGTAAAACCACGGGCCTTCAATCCCAAAACACAAAGGTTTCACCTTTATTTCACCATCTGATACTTGTGCATGTTTATGTGAACCTTGAACAGTGCTGGCATGAAAACACTGACCTTTCTGCATGTGGAGAGGAGACACAGGATTGAGATCAGCGAACTAGAAGAAAAAGAAGTGAGTGTTAATTACATTCTGGCCAGTCACACTCATTCATTCATTCCCTCATTAGCTCCAGCCAGAGTATCATGAAAAAACTTCTGATCATGAGCAGTGTGGATGTAAAATAAGTTGCATTAATTAATGTCTTGAAATACATTTTTAAAAGTCAACCTTTAAGGATTTATACAAATACAGTAAAAGCCCGTTTATCTGGCACCCTCTGGACCTGGCCAATGCCGGTTTAACGACATGCCGGATACTCAGGCGGATCCGATGCCGAAAACCCAACACAAAAAAATTAACTTATTTTAACACATACCATATTACTAATAGCCTAAATAATAACAGATAATAACAGACTTTTGTTATTCACCTAAAAATCACCTTTGCTGGTAGATGCCTGGTTTGAAGCCATGATACTGGGGTAGTGGTGTACAGTGTATCTTCTACAATGGCTGACACGAGCGGAAAAAACAGCAGTGCGAGTTGAAGGCTCTACTAGTGGTAAGCCGAAGCACCGATGCGAGGGAAAAAAACAGCACTACTAGTAGCACCTTCAGGCACTAGTAGCAGAATTCCAAAATACCGATACAAGGGCAAAAATATTTTTGGGAGGTGCCAGTTATACAGAAGTTACAGTTGATTGGGTCACGGATAAACGGGCTTTTACTGTATGTAAGGATTATTATTAATAATAAATTACTTCCCCCAATTATAAAACAATGTAAAATGCGACAGAAAAGAATATAAGCTTATCTCACTGAACAAAAAGATTTGTGGAGCTCCTGAGCTGCAGGGAAACAGAACTGAATTTCTGACGTTAAGGAGGTTTCACGCAACACAGAAGGGAAGTACAGTAGCACATCTGGCAAGCACACTCCTCTAACCCAATTACTAGAAACCAAATTCAAACAATTAATAATAAATTACAACAAACTCCATATAGATTCCGCTCCCTCTGCTCAGAGAACTCCATGTCCCTGCCCAGCCCATCCCAACATCGGCGATCGAGTCATCAGTCTTTTTGCCTTCTCTGGAACCCTATGCCTCTCTACCTCCCTCCTTCAAGACCTTCCTTGTCGACCACGCCAGTCACTCTCTTACTCTCTCCCTCCCCTCCAGTTCACAAAACCCAGCTTGGGTCCAAGTACCTGACTGCCAAGTGCCTTGGGACGTCCTCCTTCTGTGAAAGATTCTTTAAACATGTAATTTCTTGTTGTTGGTCATGGCCGGGGAGGGATTAAAATTGAGGATAAAGATCTTGAATTAAACCTGAGAGCCACTGGAGCCAAGTGAGGATGGAGGTGGTAGGTTCATGAAGCCCGGTGTGGGAGGGTATATGAGATACAGAGTTCAAAATTGTCTACAGCTTATTGGGGAGGATCTGGGATCTGGCAAGCAGGGCATTTGAATAGTCTGTCCCAGACTACTGAAGGCGTGAATGATGATGTTCCCTTGTATATTGTGCATGAGTAAAAGTCCTTCCTTATATACAGAGCTGGAGCTTCAAGATGGCTGTGCCATCTCTTTGACCATTAAAATAATGATGGTGATATGTTTGTGAATGGATCGTGTTTTGGGTGATGTGTGGAATGTTCAGTCAATGGCAGAAAGAACATATATGAGTTCTATACCTCCCCCATCACTGCGATGGGTGCTTCACCAGTTGCCAGGGCGACACGATGTTCCACCAAGTAGAACATATACTCGTCGTAAAGAAGGCGTATCAGATGGAAGGAGCCGAAGCTGGCGGCACTGCGAAGAGTTAGGTCACGGATCACCATGGAACTGAAACACAAACATCACATACCGCATTGCTCCAATATACAGTTGCACTAAAACAAGTTTGATTCAGTATAATTTTATATATCAGTCAAATAAATTATTTTCACACCAACCAACCTTGATCTCACTCTAAGGAACATAACAACATAAGAAATAGGAAAGGAGTTGGCCATTCGGCCCATCGAGCCTGCCTCACCATTCAATCATGGCTGATATTCTACTCCAGCTACCTGCCTTATCCCCATACCCCCCAATCCCTTTATAAATGAGAAATCTATCTAACTCAGTCTTGAATATGTTCAAGGACTGAGCATCAACAGCCCTTTGGGGTAAAGAATTCCATACATTCACCACCATCTGAGTGAAGAAGTTTTTTTCTCAACTCAATGTGAAAGGGCTGACCCCTAACTTTAAGACTGTGACCCCTGGTTTTAGATTCTCCAACCAGGGGAAATAATCTCCCACTATCTACTTTGATTGCACTCTTAAGCACCGAGAATGTATTGTTGGTTCTCAACATTAAGTGTCAATACCCTGGAAAGTGAAGCCAAGCCCATTTACGTCTCTTCACAGCCACATATGCAGTTTCAAGCAGGAGACACCAAACAATATTGGATAGAAAAGTTTGGTTGCCTTTTGTTCCTCCCCAGTCCAAAAGGAAAGTAGCCCAATATCTATGTTTCCTATCTGGCACACATGAGCACAGCAGTAGCAAAGATCTACAAACATTTCATCAAGAAGCGGTTAAAATCTCTGACATCTTTACTGGCTGAAACATGATTCACAAGTAATCCATGGGGAATTACTGTTTACGTGTATTGACTTTTTGTAGGCAAACAAGACAGGTGATTTGCACACTGTAAGGTTCCTTAAACAACAAGGAAGTGAGTGACCAATTTCTTTAGAGGATTTTTGGCCAAGAACTCCTCCATCTTTCCCAGGTTCCTGGCCAACAATGCCCCAAATAAAATTTGACATTCACTTAATGTCTCCTTGTGGGACATTGCTGTGTGCAAGTTGTATGCTGCATTCACCCACAAAATAGTCACTACACATTGTAGTGTGTCTTCCATCAGGAAAGATGCTTCATCAAATCTAAGCATTATTATTTAAGCGCTCTGAGACACCACCTGACGTGGAGGGAGCTATATAAATCAAAGTTGTTGTTGTTGTTGTATTATTATTAGTGCAAATTGATTTCTTTTTCAAACGTTCAAAGGTTTCTAAAGCTATTACACCACTAGACCCAGAGCCTTGGGATGTCCTCCTAATGTGAAACAAATCAACAACAAAATTACAGTTGTATAGCGCCTTTCACGTCGGGAGGATGTCCCAGGACGCTGATAGGCGCTATGCAAATGTAATTTTGTATTGTATATGAGAACAGCCCATCAAGCCTCCCCTGTCATTTAATAAGATCATGGCTGATCTTCTAACCTAATTTCACTTACCCGTCCTATCCCTATATCCCTTAAGCTATTAATGTTGTCCACAAGTTCAACATTTTCACTGTGGCAAATTTATACTTAGAAACAGAAATCTATGCTGCAGTCAGAGACATTCAGCCTAACAAGTCTGTACCGGCGCATAGAGAAAGGATATTGTTTCAATCTCACCACCCTGCTCTATCCCCATACACCTCAGGGTGTATGGGGATATCCCCTCTGTTTCATATTGCTGTACAATTCCCTCTTAAAGTAGCTTCTTTACTCCACACGCCTAAAAATAATCCCTCAAAATAAAACAATAAATTGGTCATTTCAATCCACGACTGTTTGTGGGACGTTGCTGCGTGCAATTGGCTGCCACGTTTTAGCCCACATATATACAGTCAATTCACCTTAAACTATATTCTGTGAAGTGCTTTGAGACGTCTTTAAAAAGATGTAAAATGTGCTATACCAAATGCAAGGATTATTATTATTATTAAAAGCTACAATGGCATCCATCTCCCTACTCGGCAGCATTCCACATCCCAAATATTCTCTGGGTGAAAACATTCTTCCTAAATTCTTTCACTATTCTTGTTGACTATCCCAATTACTGACCCCATCAATGAAAATAATTTCTTCCTATTCACACTGTGAAAACTCTTCATAATTCGTATACCTCTAACAGGTCCCCTCCAATGAAAACAGATCCAGGTTCTCCAATCACTCCTCATACTATAGTCCTTCATCCCTGGAAATATTCTTGTAAATCTCCTCTGCAGCTTTTCTATCCCTTTAACATTTTTCATGAAGTGATGTGCCCAGGACTGAACGTAGTACTCCAGTTGTGGGCTAACCAATGATAATAATATAATCCTTGCATTTGGAATGGCGCTTTCCATATCTTCTAGACATTTCAAAATGCTTTGCAGAATGTGTTGTAAAGTGAATTGACTGTATATTAGGTGAAACACGGCAGCCAATTGCGCACAGAAGTGGCCCAAACATCGTGGATTGAAGTGACCAAATTATTATTCGGGGGTTTTCAGGCTTGTGGAGTAAGGAAACTTGCCAAAGGTTTTGCCCTACCGGGAATCAAACCCAGATCTCTTGCTTGTGAGGCAAGTGCTTTAACCGCTGAGCTACATGGAGTTCTGTAGCTCAGTGGTTAGAGCACTAGAGGAAGGAAGTGACGCACATACCAGTCCCCATACAAGTTTAGCCTTTTTGTTTTCCTGTTGTACACTATATCCCTGTGTATAAATCCAGCAAACTATTAGCTTTTACTCTTACATTTTCAATGACCTTATGTACCAATTTCCTTTGTTCCTCTGCTCCTTGCAAGTTACTGCCATTCAATATACACTCCATTTTGCTACTTTTCACCAAAGTGAATCACCTCACATTTCCCCTTAATTGAACTTAATTTGCCATTGATCGACCCATTCTGCCAATTTCGTCATCTTGTCATACTTATTACAATTCTGCCTAGATACCGTACCCTATATATCCAAGGTGAGGTTATTGATGTATCTATCAATCAATCAATCAACCAACCAATCCTTACATTTATATAGCGCCTTTCACGTCGAGAGGACGTCCCAAGGCGCTGAACAGTTAGGTAGGGACAAGAGCAGGGGGAGAGGGGTCGGGGCAGGATGAAGAAGAGTAGGAAAATTGACTGTATATTTGTGGGCGAAATGTGGCAGCCAAATTGCGCACAGCAGTGTCTCACAAACAGTCATAGAAGTGGGATTAAGGGAAAAAAGGGGGAAAGATGGCAAGGGAAGGGGTCGGGGTAGGGGGAAGGACAGCAGGAAAGCCGACTGTATACTTGTGGGCGAAACGCGGCAGCCAAATTGCGCACAGCAATATATGGAAAAAAAGGAAGATCCAAAACAGACCTGTGTGTCACACCACTGTCTAACAATCTCCCAGCCCTTCTCTCTACCCTTCAACCACCATTGCATCCAAACTACCACATTTTCCCCTTATTCCATGTGCCCTGAGTTATTTTCATCAATCTTCCTTGCAGCACTTTAGTAACTGCCTTTTGGAAATCCAAATATACCACATCCATAGTGCTCATTTGCTGTTACCGTAAATAACTTTATTAAATTGGGCAAACCATCTGCCCTTCATAAATCTATGCTCACTGTCTCTGATTAGCCTAACTAAGCCCTCGCTAACCTGGTTCCTTATTATTACCTCCAAACTTTTTATCCACAACTGTCATCAATCAGTCTACCCGACCTGCAGCTACCAGCTTGTCGCTGATGTCCTTCTTGAACAAATGCACCACTTTCCAAACAACAACAACTTCGATTTATATTGCGCCCTCCACGCCAGACTGCGTCTCAGAGTGCTTCACAGGGATAGGGAGCCAGTGAAGTCTGGCAAAGACTGGGGTAATGGGGGAGCGAAGCTTAGAGCGGGTGAGTATGCGGGCGGCAGAGTTTTGGATAAGGTGGATTTTGTGGATTGTGGTGGAGGGGAGACCGGCGAGGAGGGCGTTGCAATAGTTCAGTCGAGAGGTGACGAAGGCATGAACCAGGGTTTCAGGGCTTTTAAGGTGAGGTATCGCCGGAGACGGGCGATCTGTCAGAGGTGATAGGAGGCAGTGCTGGTAATGGACCGGATATGGGGGAAGAAGGACAGTTGGGAGTCAAACCTGATGCCAAGGTTGTGCACAGGTTCGGTGAGTTTTAGGGGCAGCCTGGGAAGGTGGAGGAAGGTGAGAGCCTTGTGAATGGAGACGTTGACGAGAGCCAAGGAGTATGGCCTCCGTCTTGCCAACATTCAGCTGCAAGAAATTTGTGCTCATTCAGCCCCTGATGTCTGAAAGGCTGACAGAACATCAGCCTGACTGGGGGTCACAAAGTGAAGTGGAGAGATAGAGTTGGGTGTCATCCGCGTACATGTGGAAGTGTGCCCCATGTCTGCGGATCACATCCCCAAGAGGAAGCGTGTAGATGAGGAAACGGAGGGGGCCAAGGATGGATCCCTGGGGTACCCCGCAGGTAACTGGGTGAGTGCAGGAGGAAAAACCATTTGTGGAGATGTACTGCTAGCGGTTTGTGAGGTAGGACTCGAACCAGGTGAGTGCGGTCCCACTGAGGTGGATGACGGAGGACAGGGGGTGGAGGAGGATGGCGTGGTCGACTGTGTCAAAGGCAGCCGACAGGTCCAGGAGGATAAGGAGGCAGAGGGAGTCCTGGTCACAGATAGAGAGGACATCGTTTGTGACTTTCACAAGCGCAGTCTCTGTACTGTGGGCAGGGCGGAAACCGGGCTGGAGGGGTTCGAAGAGGGAGTGGGAGGACAGGTGGGCGCGGAGTTGGTTTGCAACAAACCTCTGCCAGACTCTAAATACTCCTTATTTAAATGTAAAATACTGCTGAATTTCATCACGTTTTAAAGATTATAGAATTATAACTGCAAACAATCATAGAATTAACAGTTCAGAATTGAGGGCATTCAGCCCATCATGTCTATGCTGGCTCTTTGAAAAGAGTTGCCAAATGAATCCCACACTCTCTCCCTATCATAGTCCTGCAAAGCTCTCTTACCCAAATAACAAAAACAAAATTACATTTGTATAGCGGTTTTACGTCAGGAGGACGTCCAGTGGAAGCCAATTCGATAACTTTTAAGAAAGAAGTGGATAGTATTTCAGCATCTTGGGGTGCTTAAAAGTTATCGAATTAGTTTCCATCACCCTTTTGGGCAATGCAGTCCAGATCCGAACAACTCACATAGGGTTGGCAAGCCAGGCATGAAATTAGCAGCTTTCATACATATACATCCCATTCAATTACTGTACAAATTCAGATATTGGTTTGAGAACATTCCAGCTCCTGCGTTGCACCAACAGCAAGAACAATCCCATACATTGCAGTCAGTTTACAAACCTGTAAAAGGACCATTTTAGCAAGAACTGCCGAGCGGCCTTGGGAAAACTGGCGCTTCCTTCGTGGGACTTGAGGACCTGATTAACCACATTATCCAGCCAGGTTGCCCACTGATCCAGAGAGCTCTGCTGCTGCAGCGTAAGCTTAAAGTCCTGTTCCAGCCTTTGCACGAGCCCCTCTTCACACTGACACACCCACGAGGCCTGCTCCTTTATACACAATCACACAAGGTTAGTCATATGTTAAAATACATCAAAGGGGGAAAGGGTAGTTTTCAAAACTGTGTTTTTTTAATTCTGAAAAAAAAGCACATTTTAGCCTGGAGAATACAATCTGCAGATCGGACAGATTGGAGAGACTGCTGCTGACAAGTCACACTGGACGGGTTTAGAACGAGAAGGAGGGAGCAGAAAATATGCAACTAATTGTCATGCAAATTGTAAATTAGGACTTTCAGTCTTCCTTCAACTTAATCAATTCTCAATTCACAAGATATACAACCCACCCCAGACATAAACTTTAAAAATTGCCCATAGATCCAGTGTAGAGGAGGGACACCCTCAGCTACAGGCTCTGGTTTCAGAACAGGAGAGAAAAACATAGAAGCCTTTCAATGATAATCATTTGGAACTGTTCAGGTGAAGTCACCTTACCTGCACATTGGCAAAGTCAACACGGTTGAGGTCACTGAGCATTTGGTTAATTTGAGACGTGTTCTGCAGCACAGCTCGAGCAGCTTGTGCCAGGTGGTTGAGGGAGGTGTATCTCCGCAGTGTTTGGGCAAAGGCACTAACCACTCCAACCTAAGTAACACCACAAACAGTGCAACTTCAATACATGCACATTATCAGCTAAAAACAGCAACAAAACTGTTGACTGACACAAATCACGCTTAAAATCTGTGTCCCAGTTAATGTTATGGATTCTTCCTGGCTATCAGACTGTTAACAACAACAACAACTTAGATTTATATAGCACCCTCCATGCCGGACGGCATCTCAGAGCGCTTCACAATAACATATACCAGGACCGAGCCAGTGGCAGAAAGGTGACCAAAGGCACGGTCGAAGAGAAGGGTCTTTAGCTGAGACCTGAAACTGGGAAGACAGGGTCGAGGCAAAGGGAGTGAGGAAGTGAGTTCCAGAGCCTCGGGCGTAGTGGCTGAAGGCACGGCCACCAATGGTGAAGCAGAGGATACGGGGGACATGGAGGAGGCCAGACCCGGTGGAGCGAAGGCAACAGGTGCTGGTTTGAGGAGAGAGGAGATCAGAGAGGTAGGAGGGTGCAGAGGAGCGGAGGAATTTGAAAACAAAAGTCAATCCTCTATGGGACAGGGAGCCAGTAAAGTCTGGCAAGGACTGCGCAACATTGCCAGGCTCCGCAACTATCTTACCCCCCGCGCTGCCGAAACACTCGTGCACGCGTACATCACCTCACGGCTGGATTACGGAAATTCTCTCCTAGTCGGCCTCCCCAGTTCCTCCATTCACAGGCTGCAGGCCATCCAAAACTCTGCAGCCCGTGTACTATCCCGCACCCACCTCCGTGACCACATAACCCCCACCCTCGCCCGTCTCCACTGGCTCCCCATCCTCCAGAGGATCGAATTCAAGATCCTCGTCCTCACCTACAAGGCCTTGCACGGCCTTGCCCCATCCTACCTAGCCGATCTACTCTCCCCCTACAAGCCCACCCGGACCCTCCGTTCAACAGGACTTGGCCTGCTCCAAGCCCCCCGCCCGAACCGCCCCACCATCGGAGGCCGGGCCTTCAGTTTCTCCACTCCCACCTTATGGAATGCCATCCCCCAATCCCTCCGTTTCGCCTCTTCCCTTTCCTCTTTCAAGGCCGATTTGAAGACTTTCCTCTTCGATCGTGCCTTTTGTTCCACCCCGAACTCTTTTACCTCCCCTTCGTGTTTCACCCCTTCCCAAACACTCCCCTCCCAGCTCGGGTCACACGCCTCTTGTTTAGCGCCTTGGGACGTCCTCCCGACGTGAAAGGCGCTATATAAATGTAAATTGTTGTTGTTGTTGTTGTAATGGGGGAGCGAAGTTTGGTGCAGGTGAGAATGCAGGTGGCAGAGTTTTGAATGAGTTGGATTTTATGGATTGTGGTGGAGGGCAGACCGGCGAGGACGGCATTGGAATAGTCCAGCCGAGAGGTGACAAAGGCATGGACCAGGGTTTCAGCGGCTTTTGGGGCAAGATATTGCTGGAGATGGGCGATATCAGGAGGCCTGAAATTCCTCCCAGTTCTCTTTAAGAACTGTTGAAAACCCACCCTGTAAATCAAGACTGAATTGGAGAATTTTCCATACTGTATTATTTTCACAGCCAATTGTGCACATCAGTGTCCCACAAACAATCATGGATGAAATGACTAATTTTTTTTGAGGGATGTGTGCAAACTTGCCTGGAATCGAACCCAGGTATCACACTTGTGAGGCGAGTGCTCAAACCACTGAGCTACAGGACTCCACAGTCCTGTAAATAGCTTTTGTGCAAAAAGCATCTAGCTTACTAAATACTTCCTACCCACAATAGAGAATTATACACAATAATGTAATCAGTACGAAATGCAGCAAATGTTAAAATAAGAGTATGTGGTGTAGAAACCCTAGGTCCCATTTAATAACAAACCAGAATTTGCTTCTATCATGAGTTTAGCAAACTTTGGTGCAAAACAATTCCCATCACTGGACAGGGCAGTTTAAAAAATCTCCATTTCACTGACTACAAGACTCGCTTCTCTGACTAAATACACTCCAAACCCTACCATGCAAAATCACAGTAAAATGATGGAATATTGCCTTTGATTGGCTAATCACTAGAACTTGCTGCTGTTTATGGGATTTATACTGATTAATGCAAACAAATCAGTGGCAAACAATATATAATAATAATAGTAATCCTTGCATTTGATACAGCAAATTATCACGTATATAAGAAATCTCAAAGCGCTTTACAGAACATACTGTAAGCAAATTGTATATTTGCTGTGGGAGATACGGGTTCAAATAGCGGAGGCTCTGGCCATTATATTTCAATCTTCATTGGTCATAGGAGTGGTGCCAAGAGACTGGAGAGTGGCTAATGTTACCTCCCTCTACAAAAAAGGGCAGAAAGACAAACCCGGAAATTACAGGCCAGTCAGCCTTACTTCGGTAATAGGAAAACTACTGGAGACCATAATCCGGGACAGAATACTTTTCTCGTTAGAGGAACACGAGGTAATTAGAGACAGCCAACATGGATTTGTTAAAGGCAAATCTTGCCTAACAAATCTAATAGAATTTTTTGAAGAGTCGACTGATGAGGGAAATGCAGTGGACGTTATTTACATGGATTTCACAAAAGCTTTTGACACATTACTGCTTTAGAGATTAATAAACAAAATTGGAGGCCCACGGTATTAAGGAGACAGTGGCAGTTTGGATTAAGAACTGGCTGAGTGACAGAAAGCAGAGGGTGGTGGTTAATGGGTGTTTCTCGAAATGGAAGGAGGTGTGCAGCGGTGTCCCCCAGGGATCGGTATTGGGACCACTGCTCTGTCTAATATATATTAATGATCTGGACCTGGGCATAGAGAGCACTATTGCCAAGTTTGCAGATGATACAAAGTTAGGTAGGGTAGTAAATAATGAGGAGGACTGTAACCAACTGCAAGCAGACATACACAGATTGGTGGAATCGGCTGACATGTGGCAGATGGATTTTAATGTGGATAAGTGTGAGGTGATACACTTAGGTAGGAAAAATGATAGGAGGCAATATAGACTTGGTAGCTCAATCTTAAGGGGGTAAACGTACTGGGTGTTCAAGTAAGCGAATCATTAAAGGTAACAGGGCAGGTAGATAAGGCAGTAAAAAAGGCATTTGGTGTACGGAGCTTTATCAATAGGGGCATAGAGTATAAGAGTAGGGAGGTTATGGTTAATCTATACAAAACACTGGTTAGACCTCAACTGGAGTACTGCGTCCAGTTCTGGGCACCTTATTTCAGGAAGGACATTAATGCACTGGAAAGGGTGCACAGGAGATTCACGAGAATGATACCAGGAATGGGGAACCTTAGCTATGAGGACAGACTGGAGAAGTTAGGACTTTTCCCATTAGAGCAGAGAAGGTTTCGACAGGCTAGACAGGGAAAAGCTGTTTCCGCTGGTAGGTGTGTCTGTGACCCATGGTCACAGTTTTAAGATATCTACCAAAAGAAGCAGAGGGGAGGTTAGAAGAATTTTTTTTACTCAACGAGTTGTTTGAATTTGGAATGATCTGCCTGAAAGGGTAGCGAAGTCCAATTCAATAGCAGCTTTAAAGAGAGAACTAGATAGGTATCTGGGAAAGACGGGTTTACAGGGTTATGGGGAGAAAGCTGGTGATTGGGATTAATGAAAGTGAGTTGCTCGGTCAAAGGCATAGACTCGATGGGCCAAATGGCCTCATTCTGTGCCGTAACCTTCTATGATTCTATGATATTTGGTGGGCAAAAAGCAGCAGCCAATTGTGCACAGCTGTGTCCCACAAACAGTCATAGATTGAGTGACCAATTTATTATTATTTTTTATGAAGGAATTATTACCCATGGTGAAGCGATCCACCAATCGTCTTACAACTGGGTTCCTATTTACTGCTTGGTAAAGAGAGACATGTGGAGTAAGGAAACGTATCCAACATTTCACCCTGCTAAGGAACCCAGGTCTCTTGCTTGTGAGGCGAGTGCTCTAACCACCGAGCTACATGACTACATGTGAAGCGATTCATTTTGAGGAAAAAAAGACATTCAGGGAAAATATATTGAATAAATGCTAACGCAGCCTTAAAATGCTAACAGGATCCTTAACTTCCACCTAAACAGCTAGATGGACCCAGTTAATGTCTCATGCAATGGACAGAACCTCCAAAAACACAACACTGCATTTAAGTGTCAGCTTAGACTGCACAAGTTCCAAGTCCCAACGTATGGCTTGAACCCACAACCTTCTGACTCAGATGCAAGAGTGTTATCAAATATGCCAGGGTAGCCAGATCTGAATGGTTATACTGGTATGGAGCGACTCAAAGCACAAGTGATGCCCTTATATGTAAGGCTTTAGATTTTCGGTTAATCACCTATAAAACTGATATTTTTTTAAAATCAGTGTTTATCGCATAAGCACTGCAAAATCCCCTGAATGGTTACCTGTCCTGACGCGCACTGCGCTTGCGTGAGGGCCCCTCTGTCCCCTCCATGTGCGCAGGTCTGTCTGTGTGGGATATCCCTTTAAGAAGTAAAAGGCAATTAAGAAAGAGCCATTGAGATAAAGACAGATGGTACTAAAAGGACACTGTGTCGGACAAATTCATGTGCTCATAGTTAGTGGATTGGAGTACTTTGAGTTGATAATAAGCTTACTAACACATATGCTTGGAATATCTTTACAGTCAGAATCTTCCATTAAAAGTGAAAAATCTTGATTTTTAGAACTCAGAAAATGCTAAAAGTGAAGCTAAAAATAAATTCCTAAAACTGAATATTTTAATCCCCCCAAATAACAATCTCCTGCCCACAGTCCAGGCTAACATTCCAGAGCAGTGCTGGAGGAGCATGCCACTGATGAAGGTGCCCTTCAACCTCACCCCAGTCCTCTTCCTGGCTCCACCCCCACCAACCTTTAATGATGTAATCTCACCTTGGTACGAAGCATCTGCTGAGGGAAGCCAATCATAGCAGTTGTGAGCCATCCCTCCAGACTTTTGGCAAAATTGCGAATGGCTTGAGTCAAAGCACCTGATAAACATCAAAACAACATCAAACCACTAACGTGAGATTAGAACCTCAAGGCACGCCTAGCCTCAGCAAAGTGCTCTGGAGAATATTGTGGGGTTGAGGGAGGGGGAAGAAGTGGTAGACGAGGGAGAAAACAGGATGGAAAGGAACGGAAGGGAAGATTGGACTGAAGAAACCTAATAAGCATAAAAGTGAACAATTTTAAAAAGAACCAATCCTGAGAACATGAAAGCATGCACCTGCACTCAACAGCAAAGCAGTTATTGTGGATGTACATGACAGATTGCCGGTGCGTTCGCCAAGTCTGAAGTACAAGAACAGTGCTAATGATGTCTCATTAAGTTTGGGCTGAAGGAGTTTGTACGAGCAAGTACAAAGAGTATTACTACTCACTTGGAACTGGCCGCAGCACATCGGGAATAAGAATCTCCACCAAAGTCTGGTATAGGACATGGTCACAGCTCCTCATCCACTTAACAATGGGGTCAAATTTACAGAGCTCCATCAATTTATCTTTGGGGAAAATTGCATCATTCTCCTCCTCACTGTAAAAAAAACCAAGAGACTATCAATCATTTCTTAACCAAGAGAATAAATGCTGAGATTTTGATTTTATTGTTTTTAAATTTAAAAAAAATTCAATAGGCTGAAAAGTTTAACTTCTGACACTAACAACAACCACAAAATTACATTTATAGAGCGCCTTTCACATTGGGAGGACGTCCCAAGGCGCTGAAAACTAACCAACAAGTCTATATTAATCACCGTCTGTTGATGAGGACAGATTGCTGCCATATTCTCACCTGACTGAAGTGGCAGAACCTGCATCGCTGGAGGAGGGAGCTGAATGCCAAAAGGTTTGCCACAATTTTTCAATGTAATGAAACTGGAGATTTATTACAACATCGAGCATTGCCTGTAACAGAAGCACCACAGTGGTAATGTGAGGGGCCTCCCTGTACAACATCATGCCAGCTACAGGATGCACCCCTGGTTAAGTTAGAAATGCAGTCTCGCACTTGATAATAACACATCAATAATAACAACAAAACTACATTTGTAGATCGCCTTTCACATTGGAAGGATGTCCCAATGCACTGAACAGTCAGTGGTCGGGACCCAAGTATGAGGCTCCCCAGAGAGGTAGGAGAGCGACTGAAAGTACGGTCAAAAAGGAGGGTCTTGAGTCGGGACTTGAAGGAGGCATTGAAATGGGCAAGGTAAAGGGCTTGCAGGAGGGAGTTCCAAAATATGGGGGAAGAGATGCTGAAAGCCCAGCTGCCGATGGTAAGGCGGATTGGACGAGAGACATGGAGAGGGCCTGAGCCTGCTGAACAGTGGGGTGGACAGATTGAAAGGTGGTCAGCAGGCCAATAATTCATTAATGAATAAAAATACAATGTAAATACATCCAACCAATTTTAACAGTCATATATATTTTTAAATATATACTGTATATATATATATATCTATACATATATATATACACACAGAAAGTTTATAATATGTGATGCTAATAGATAAAAATATCCAATCACAATGTCAATAGATCCTGTGAACCAACAGTTCACCATTTCCATTCCTGTGCAACAATCACATTTTCTCTCTTTTAGACACATTTTGAAGATAAACTGATGGCAGTGGCAAAGGAGGGAACTATAATTGCAGGCTGGCCTCCCCTGTAATTGAAATGAAAGCTCAAGTGGAGATCTCAGAGATGTTCAGATGAAGAAAGCTCTTCAGCCCATTTGATCACATCCTTCCAGAATATGCACCTTACCCACCTCCAATCACGACACTGAATAGCTTGTCAAACAAGTCTAAGTGGCCTTGATCTTGTGAACCACATTCTTATGAATAATCCAAGCTTTGAGCACTGCCAGTAAAAGGCCACTGGAGGCTTTGCCAATTCTGGGCTTCATTGCCTTTGATTAGAAATGGAAAGAATCGACTTCCCTCAGCCACAGCTTGAATGTTGACCATGTACAGTAAAAGTCTGTTTATCCGTGACCCGATCAACCATAATTTCAGTACGGCACCTCAAAAAAAAGGTCCCCATTTGAATAACCGGATCTTACCTGGCACAATCGCGGTGGCGCATTTAATGAGTCGACTGTCGCACGAGAGTATAGTACAATTAGTTCTGAATGCTGCCGGTAGTGGCACTTCTGTTTTTTCCTCTTAAAGCTGCATTGTCAGTTTTTCCTCTCACTATCTCCTTTTTCTCTCTCTCCCTCTTTTTCTTTCTCTCCCTCCTTCCTTCCTCTCTATCTCTCCCTCTCTTTCTATCTCTTCCCCTTTCTTTCTTTCCCTCTCTCTCTGACGGATACAATGTATTGCCTGTGTAGCCTGACTATATCGTGGATTTATACACTGTTTTGGTGGGGTGTGGGGTGGGAGAAGGAGAGGAAGGGAGAGAGGGTGGGGGGGGGAAATAGAGGGGGGGGGAAAGCGAGAGGAGTGGGAGGGGGAGAGAGGTGGAGGAGAAAGGGAGAAAGAGAGGGAAGGGGGAGAGAGAGGTGGGAGAGAGGGAGAGAGAGAGAGAGAGAGAGGGGGTGAGTTCATCAATTTAGATGGAAAATGAGAGGAATGGAGAGGGGGTTGGGTTTGGAGCCATTGAGATGCCAGACTGATTGAGTGTGTATGTGAAAGAGAAAGGGAAGGAGAGAGAGAAAGAAAAATGAGGAAAAACTGATAGTACCGCTTTAAGAGGAAAAAACTATTTTGTCTGCCATTGTAGAAGTTTGCTTTGTGATTGTGTGCTGTGTTTATAGACTATAATTGATATTTATTGTTTTATTGGTAAGTATCCATACAACATTCTGTTATTATTTGATCTATTATTAATATGGTATGTTAAAAAATAATAATTTTTTAAAAATTGCAAAAAAATGTTGGGTTTTCGGCCGAATATTCACTGTAATATGGGACCTGCACTACATGCAGTAATCCACAGCATCAGTATTAGAAGATTGGTATGCTGTAAAAATATTTTTCTGGAATATATAGAGGCCATTAGAGAGCTGTTGGAGCTGCAATCATCACAGGCTTGAAAGGATGATCAGACGTCATTAGGGCTAGCCCACCCTAATGTGGCATGTGAGAATATGTTCATTCCTAATAGATCCCAAGTGCCCATTGAATATCTGTGAAGCTTACCTCGCAATGCTCCCTGTACAGAATCTGTAATGTCTTGACATCATTTAGTGTGACATCCTCTGGGAAAGGGTTGTCTCCAATCTCTACATCAACGAACTCAGGTAGAGCACGGGAGACATCTAAAGACCATTAGAGACAATACAAAATTACATTTGTATAGAGCCTTTCCCATTGGGAGAATGTCCCAACACAATGAAAGCAAGTTGCACATAGGATATAAAACACATTGGCACCCATCACTGTGGAATGGAGACCATCTATTTTGGATAATTTGAGTGAATTTCTACATTTAGTCTCATTCTCTCTCACTGAGAGTGGAACCTCTGGCTTTACATCTTGGAATGGGTCTAACAATATTCTTCTGACACAAATGTAATGGGACCAACTGAAGCTAGACACATCGAGGCTGGCAGTTTTATGAGGCCCAAGGTTGTGTGGAGCTCCTGTAGCTCAGTGGTTAGAGCACTCACCTTACAAGTGTGAGATCTGTGTTCGAATCCGGGCAGATCAGGGCGAAATCGTGAACAAGTTTCCTTACTCTACATGCCTAATAACAATCTGTCCACAAAACCCACAATAATAAAAATTGGTAATTTTCAATCCACGACTGTTTGTGGGACACTGCTGTGCGCAATTGGCTGCCATATATTTCGCCCACAAATATATAGTCAATTCACTTTACAGTACATTCTGTGAAGCACTTTGAGACATCAATAAGATGTGAAAAATGCTATATCAAGTGCAAAAATTATTATTAACCAAACTTCTTCCAAGAGACGCAGCCTCCTCCCTCCCATCAGACAGGAAGGGAATAATCAGCAGCAGTTCTTCTGAACGGCTAGAGTCAATCAATTATAGTTTGACTTCCCCCAGCTTCATCCTGGAGTCGCAGGTGGTGAGCGAGTATACACACTGGTGACCACCGCTGCATTTTGTCCGGATCAAACAGATTTTTTCAGAATTAACCAGCATATTTAAAACAAGTAAAAATACAAATGAATCAGAGCCAGGTAATTTGTTCGATTTACTTGATATTGGGGTTAACTAGCATCTAGCTAAAGTGGCTTCCACTTTATGCATCATTTGTACAAGCAAATGAGGGAGGCTGGAACTGGGGCTGCTGGGAGCAATTGCAGAGCAGGATATCACATGGCTCATTGTCAATGCTGAAGTACATTTTCTAGGAATGTTCTTAATATTGATCCTTGCATTTGATATAGTGCTTTTCACATCTTAAAATGTCTCAAAGCGCTTCACAGAATATACTGTAATGTGAATTGACTGTATATTTGTGAGCAAAACACAGCAGTCAATTGTGTACAGCAGTGTCCTGACAAACAGTCGTGGATTGAAATGACCAATTTTTTTTGAGGGATTATTATTAGGCGTGTGGAGTAAGGAAATTTACCCAAGGCTTCATCCATCTTGGGATTGAACCCAGGACTCTCAATTGCAAGGCAAGTGCTCTAACCAGAGCTATGGGACTCTGCAGGTCTCTTTGATGTTTTTGTGCACATTGCTATTCTTATAATTGAAGCAATTTCAAATGTGCATCAACCAACATAAGTTTCATATCAACCAAAGACGCCTTGGGATGTCCTCCCGACGTGAAAGGCGCTCTATAAATGTAATTTTGTTGTTGTTGTTGTAGCAAAAAAGTTCCTTCAAATTGAAGGGTTGGCAGCATTTAACTCACCCAGAAACTGCTGATGGTGTTGGCTTTGTGCAGCTACAGACTGCTCCGGTGTAGTGGGGCCAATATGCTGCCCAGACATACCGTCTCCCACTCCATCCAACTTCTGCATTGGTTTGAACCTAAAATGACAATTGTATTGAACTGAGAATCACATGTTTCCAGAGGAAACCATGTGGCCCACATTACCTGTGTTGGCTCTAAACAAACTGTTATTTTAGTCCAACCTTTACAGGACGTCCTCCTGACGTGAAAGGAGCTTTACAAATGTAAGTTTGTTGTTCTTGTTTACAGTTTTGTAAATTGTCATTCCTATAAATAAATGTTTCTATTACTCCCTAGGTATCTCTGCTCTTCATTCCTTTCAAAATTTTGCCATTAAGATTATATTTTCTCTCCTATTTTTCCCAATAAAATACATCAAATGCACAAAACCCTAACATCATATAGGATCCTCTTCAGTTAGTCACACTTTTTATTCTAAGGTTTACAAATCTAGATACTGTGTCCCTATAACTAAGCCAAATCTTGGGTTTGGTGGTGGAGGGATCTGCCTCCAGCAAACCATGCAGTTATTGATATTTATGAACAACAAGTGACCCATTCCAGGATCAGCAGCAGAGAGGAGGATTTTACAGGCCTCACTCCCTAAGGCCTGGGAACAAAGGCCTTTGGGAGTGAACTGTTTGCATCTTTCTCATAATAATAATTATAATAATAATAATTTTTGCATTTGATATAGCGCTTTCACTTCCTCTAGACGTCTCAAAGCACTTCACAAAATATTCTGTAAAGTGAAATAACTACATTTGTGGGCAGCAGCCAATTGCACACAACAGTGTCCCACAAACAGCCATAGATTGAGTGACCAAATAATTATTGTTTTCTTGAGAATTATTATGTGGAGTAACGAAACTTGCCCAAGGTTTCTCGCTGTTGAGAATCGTATCCAGGGCTCTCGCTTGCAAGGCGAGTGCTCGAACTACTGACCTACAGGACTCTCTCTGCTACTGCTTTCATACCCAGGAAATCTTGCTCATTCTATTCTCCTAGTCTTCCTTGTGTTTGATGTTCACTCTCTTTTGTCTTTTAGCTCTCATTCTTCCAAACCCACCAGACTTGATTCATTCCTGGAATTGTTTAATGGCCACTTGTTACTTAGACAGGAGGGTATCACATGACAGTTGTTTGACAGAAGTTCTTTTGAGGTTTCTAAAGAAATTTCTGAGATAAAAACTTTTCAAACAAGCCCAAATCCTTACAAAATAGACTAGTTGCGTAATTTATAACTTTTGATTTGTTGATTGCAGGAGAAATCCAAACCTTGAGGATGTAGCTCCCATCAAAATTATTATTTTGAATGGGGTGAAAATTGACATGGAATGAATTTAGTTGTGCTAATGTCATTTATCAAGATGTGATTCTAATGATCCTTTAATGCACCCTAGGAAAAACCTCCTGTCATTCACTCTTCCCACCCCATCACCATTCACTGTGCTTAAGTCCACAATCTGGCTACAATATTGGCATGCTGGGTAGCGGGATATCGGCTCAGTTGATTTTTTTTTAATGCTGTGATCCGCAAATGTGATGCACAGTACAACTGTCTCAAGGCCCAAACATTAGGAATGATATTGGATTGCTCCAGCACACCAGCCAACAGTTAACAACAACAACAACAACTTTGATTTATATAGCGCCCTCCACGCCGGAAGGCGTCTCAGAGCGCTTCACATTAGCAGGTCCCGGGACCGAGCCAGGAGCAGGGGCAGGAAGGTGACCAAAAGCTTGGTCGAAGAGAAAGGTCTTCAACTGTGACCTGAAACTGGGAAGAGAGGGGGCGAGGCGAAGCGAGTGAGGAAGGGAGTTCCGGAGCATCGGGGCGTAGGGGCTAAAGGCACGGTGGCCGAGGGTGGAGCGGAGGGTTCGGGGGACATGGAGGAGGCCAGACCCAGAGGAACGAAGGCAGCGTGTGCTGGGTTGTGGGGAGAGAAGATCAGAGAGATAGGGGGTGCAGAGGAGTGGAGGGATTTGAAAACAAGGGTGAGGATCTTGAAGTCGATCCTCTCTGGGACAGGGAGCCAGTGAAGTCTGGCAAGGATTGGGGTAATGGAGGAGCGAAGCATAGAGCGGGTAAGTATGCGGGCAGCAGAGTTCTGGATAAGGTGGATTTTGTGGATTGTGGTGGAGGGGAGACCGGCGAGGAGGGCGTTGCAATAGTCCAGCCGAGAGGTGACAAAGGCGTGGACCAAGGTTTCGGCGGCTTTTAAGGTGAGGTATTGCCGGAGACGGGCGATCCATCGGAGGTGGTAGAAGGCAGTGCTGGTGACGCACCGGATGTGGGAGAGGAAGGACAGTTGGGGGTCGAACCTGATGCCAAGGTTGCGCACAAGTTCGGTGAGTTTCAGGGGCAGGCCGGGAAGGTGGAGGAGGTGAGAGCCGTGCGAATGGAGACGTTGACGAGAGCCAAGGAGTATGGCCTCCGTCTTGCCAACATTCAGCTGCAAGAAATTTGTGCTCATCCAGCCCCTGATGTCCGATAGGCAGGCTGACGGAAGTTCGGGGGACTGGGGGTCACAAAGTGAAGTGGGTGTTGGGTGTCATCCGCGTACATGTGGAAGTGTGCCCCATGTCTGCGGATCACATCCCCAAGAGGGAGCATGTAGATGAGGAAGAGGAGGGGGCCAAGGATGGATCCCTGGGGTACCCCGAAGGTAACTGGGTGAGTGCAGGAGGAAAAACCATTTGTGGAGATGTGCTGCTGGAGGTTTGTGAGGTAGGGACTCGAACCAGGCGAGTGCGGTCCCACTGAGGTGGATGACGGAGGACAGGGGGTGGAGGAGGATGGCGTGGTCGACTGTGTCAAAGGCAGCCGACAGGTCCAGGAGGATAAGGAGGCAGATGGAACCCTGGTCACAGATAGAGAGGACATCGTTTGTGACTTTCACAAGCGCAGTCTCTGTACTGTGGGCAGGGCGGAAACCGGGCTGGAGGGGTTCGAAGAGGGAGTGGGAGGAGAGGTGGGCGCGGAGCTGGTTTGCGACAAGCGTTCCAGTGCTTTTTAACACACCCACTGGTCATTTTTCAACAATGTGTTAGCTTATCTCAGTGATATCACAGTTTTCACCCATTATCTATTATGAAATATACAAGTTATATAAATAAGCATTGGGAACATTTCACTGTTGTGAGCAACAAAATGTACAAAGTTCCGGATACACGCCCTAGCATGGGATTAGTGGTGGATCTAATGCTGAATCCACAATTCATTCTGAGGCCTGAAACTGGACTTTAGGACTAAACTTTGTCTGGTCACCTGAGCTGAGTTTAGGGACTAGACTATGGGGACGATAATGGCCATGACTATGCGAACCTTTGCTTTTGATGGGCCGGTTGCTGTCTCATTGCCATGTACTGCATATCTTCTTGTAAACGGTTCAAAGGCGAATCTGGCTTCAGACGAATGCCATAGTAATGATACTTTGAGTTGCCTCTGAAACAAAAGTGGAAAGTTTATTTCAAAGATTGCTGAAACAAAACCCAAAGTTAAATACTGCACTGTGTACCAGCATTGCTTTGACTATTTATAATGTAAAATCTATTCTACAATCACTGTGGAGAACTAAAGTGAAGTTCAGCAAATTAATTTCTCTATGGCTATATCTCCATAACCATTTACTCGTTCAATTACTCTCTCCAACAACAAAATGACACTTGTATAGCACCTTTCAAGTCAGGAGGACGTCCCACTTCCCCTCTTGCTCTGAATAACCCCTCTCTCAATTAGTCAAGTTTTAACTCAGTAAAGTCCCCCAAGACATTGCAGATGTGAGTTGTTGGGATCTGGAATGCGTTGCCTGAAAGGATGGTGGAAGCCGATTCGATAACAACTTTTAAGAGTTTTCAAAATGATAAGGGGATTCAATAGAGTGAACAAAGAGAAACTATTTCACTGGCAAGTGGGTCACTAACCCAAGGACACCAATTTAAAATAGTTCTTAAAAGAAATAACTATTTTAAATTGGTGAGGAGAAATGTTTTCACCTTGCGAGTTGCTCGGATCTAGAATGCATTGCCTGAAAGAGTGGTGGAAGCTGATTCAATAACAACTTTTAAGAGAGTAGTTATTTGGGGTGGACAGGTTTGCAAGGCTATAGTGAGAGTGGGGAGTGGCATTAATTAGGACAGCTCTTTTAAAATTGCTGGCACGGACAGCTGCTGAATGGCCGCCTTCTGTGCTGTCTAATTATATGAAAACTCCTGGAATTATAGCAGTTCCAATCAGATTGTTCATCATCATAAATATTTTGAAAATGATTCAGTGGTCATATTATGCGTTTATTTTAGCAAACTAAATCAATCCAGGAAAAACAGGATGTTTTGTGGAGTCCTGTAGCTCAGAGAACCCGCCTTAGAAGCAGAAGACCTGGGTTCAATTCCAAGCAGAGAGAAACTTTGGGCAAGTTTCCTTACTCCACACACCTGATAAGAATCGCTCAAAAAATAATAATAAATTGATCATTTCAATCCACGACTGTTTGTGGGACAAATTGGTTGCATTTGTGGGACAAATTGATGCATTTTGCCCACAAATACTCAATTCACTTTACAGTATATTCTGTGAAGCACTTTGAGACATCTAGAAGACGTGAAAAGCACTACATAAAATGCAAGGATTATTATTATTAAGATATCTAATAAACAAGCACAATAGCAAAGTATTTGTCCCACAAGCAAAACAGCAAAGTCTCAAAACAGCAAAATATCATGAACAATCTGATAGAAGGAAGGATATTTTATCAACCTTTCAATGTGGTTGACAGAAGTGAAATAGACAGAAGTTAAATAGACAGAGGTGAAATATGACAGAAGTGAAACAGATTGGCTAAACGTGCATTCCAGATTGAATAAAGAATAGAACTGATTGAGCTGCCCCAAGTTGAAAATAAATTCACATTGCAGAGTGGGATTTACATCCATTTCCAATGTTAATGTGATGTTTTACCCTGACCTTGTTCCCAGTCTTCTGGTCCTCAATCCCATGAAAACAGAACGAATCAGTTTACCAAAGGAAGCGGCATTCACAGGATCGAGTTTCTGCTCCTGGCAGTGTCGCAGGTAATGGTTGTACAAAGAACTTCTTGGGAGACTGACCCCCTCAGCTGTCTCATAATTATCCAGCAGCCACTGGAGCTGTATCAAAAAGACCGTGTATTATACTTCAAAATCAGTTTAAGTTGATACAACATGCATGCAGATTCAAAACTTTTGTTTGAAGGCACAATCATTATGTACTGTTCAATAAGCATATTAAATACAGGTTCCAGCTATATTAAATAACTTTTCTTTTAAACATTAAATGCTTTCCATATGAACTAAAATCAAGCACACAGCAAAATTCAAACGAGCAGAACTTGCAGCATTCAAATTTCTTGTTTGTGAGGAACAAAGTTTCCTGATCAACTGCAGGATAACCATTCCACTCTCCTCATTGGACGGTACATCCAATAGTCTAATTGGCATTTAACCCTTAGACTTCCTGCATATCATAAAACCTTACAGCACAAAAGGAGGCCATTCGGCCCATCGAGTCTGTGCCGGCTCTTTAAAAGCAGCATTTTAATCCCACTCCCCAGCTCTCTCCCCATAACCTCACAAACCTGTCCTCCCCAAATAAATGTCTAGAAAGTAAGAATTAGGAGTAGGAGTAGGCCATTCAGCCCCTCGAGCCTGCCCCGCCATTTAATAAGATCATGGCTGATCTTCTGACCTAACTCTAATTACCTGCCCTATCCCCATATCCCCTAATCCCTCTACTTTTTTTTTTAAAAGAGTCACCACCTTTTCAGGCAAAGCATTCCAGATTCGAACAACTTGATGAGTGAAAACATTTCTCCTCAGCTCCCCTCTGCTTCTTTTTGAAACTATTTTAAATCTGTGACCATGAGTCACTGATATGCCCACCAGTGGAAAGTGTTTCCCTATCTACTCTGTCGAATCCCCTCATGATCTTAAAAACCTCTATTAGGTCTTCTCGTAACCTTCTTTGTTCCGATGAGAATAAACCTAGCCTCTCTAGGCTTTCCCCATAGCTGAAATCCCTCATTCCTGGTACCATCCTAGTAAATCTCCTCTGCACTCTTTCCAATGCCTTAACATCCTTCCTAAAGTGTGGTGACCAGAATTGTACACAGTACTCTAGCTGAGGCCTAACCAAAGTTTTACAGATTTTAGTCAGAACTTCCTGACTTTTGAACTCTATGTCCCTATTTATAAAGCCTAGTATGCTCTTTTGATAGCCTTGTCTACCTGTCCTACCACCTTCAAAGGGTCAATAACACAAACCCCCAGGTCTCTCTGTTCCTTCACACCCCTTAAAATTGCATTACCTAACCTATATTGCCTCCCCTCATTTCTCCTCCCAAAATGCATCACCTCACATTTCTCTACATCAAACTTCATCTGTCATGTACCTGCCCATTTTACCATTCGGTCTATATCTTCTTGCAGATGACTACTATCGTCCTCACTATTTACTATCCAGGGAAGTTACAATCATCCAGGACCAGCTGGTTTATTGGATTTTACAGATTACATTGAAACAAAAAATTCATTTATCCAATGCATGGATAACTCATTTCCCTTTTAAAAGTTGTTATCGAATCAGCCTCCACCACCTTTCAGGCAATGCATTCCAGATTCGAACAACTCGCTGAGTGAAAACATTTCTCCTCAGCTCCCCTCTACTTCGCTTGAAACTATTTTAAATCTGTGACCACGAGTCACAGATTCACCCACGAGTGGAAATAGTTTTTCTCTATTTGCCCTGTCGAAACCCCTCATGATCTTATAAACCTCTATTAGGTCTCCCCTCAATCTTCTCTGCTCCAGAGAGAATAACCCTAGCCTATCTAGCCTCTCCTCATAGCTGAAGTCCCTCAATCCTGGCACCATCCTAGTAAATCTTCGTTGTACCCTTTCCAATGCCTTCACATCCTTTCTGTAGTGTGGTGACCAGAATTGAACACAGTATTCCAGCTGAGGCCTCACCAAAGTCCTATAGAGGTTAGTCAGCACTTCCTGACTTTTGTACTCTATACCCCTATTTATAAAGCCTAGTATCCCATATGCCTTTTTAACAGCCTTGTCTACCTGTCCTGCCACCTTCAACGAGTCACTAACACAAATCCCCAGGTCTCTCTGTTCCTTTACACCATTTAAAATTGTACTATCTAGCCTATATTGCCTCCCTTCATTTCTTCTCCCAAAATGCATCACCTCACACTTCTCTGCATTAAACTTAATCTGCCATGTGTCTGCCCACTTTACCAATTTGTCTATATCCTCTTGCAGATGGCTACTATCCTCCTCACTGTTTACTATTCTCCCTAACTTAGTGTCATCTGCAAACTTGGAAACTGTACTCCGTACACCCAAGTCCAGATCATTGATGTAGATTACAAACAGCAATGGTCCCAAAACTGATCCCTGTGGCACACCACTGCTCACTTCCCTCCAATCTGAAAAACAGCCGCTCACTACAACTCTCTGCTTTCTGTCTCGCAGCCAGTTGTGGATCCACGCTGCCACTGTCCCTTTTACGCCATGGGCCTTTAATTTCATAATAAGTCTCTCATGTGGCACTTTGTCAAATGCCTTTTGAAAGTCCATGTAAACTACATCAACTGCGCTACCATTATCCACCCATTCCGTTACCTCATCAAAAAATTCTATCAGATTTGTAAGGCAAGATTTGCCTTTAACAAATCCATGTTGACTGTCCTTTATTAGCCTATATCTTTCTAAGTGAAGATCTACCTTGTCCCTGATTATGGACTCTAGAAGTTTGCCCACTACCGACGTTAGACTGACTGGTCTGTAGTTACCAGGCTTGTCCTTCTGCCCCTTTTTATACAAGGGAGTAACATTAGCTATCCTCCAGTCCTCTGGCACGACCCCTGTGTCCAAGGAAGATTGAAAGATCGTGGCCAGAGTCCCTGCTATTTGCTCCCGTGCCTCCCTTGGTAACCTAGGGTGCATCCCATCCGGACCAGGTGACTTATCCACCTTGAGCGACGTCAACCTTTTTAGAACTTCCTCTCTGGTTATAATTATTCTATCCATTTCTCCTACCCTCTCCTCTAATACCATGGCATTGGCTGTATCATTTTCTTTTGTGAAGACAGAGGCGAAGTACTCATTCCTTGCATTTCCTGATTTCCCTACCCACCTTCCCTCTACCACTCCACATCCTGGACAGGTTCCCTCCCACTAACAGAAATATGGTTTAAGAACTAACAATACAATAAATAGTATGTGATTATGTGCTTCGGAGCCATCACCATTATGAAAAGCTTTTTGTATTGTTCATGGACATCCCCCCTAAATTTCTATCAACCCCCCACACACATTTTCCTGACCCTCCCCCTCACAATTGCTTGAGTCCCCTTTTCTCTCTCTTCCCCCACAAACATTTCTCCAACACTCTCCCCTCCACCTTTGGTTAACATTCAGTTTTAATATTTTAGAAGTTGATAAAACTTACATGACTATTCAACAGATTGCTTTTGTGAGCTGTGATCCCTTCAGATTTCTGCAAGTTCTCAATTGCCATTTCAATCTAAGAAAGGAACAGAAGCCAGATTAGACCATATCAAACGTACATGCAAATAGATCATTTGGTCCAACTATTCAGTTCTGATGTTTTATTCTCCACACAACCCATACCCTTACCATTTTCCCCTTCTACTCCCATCTCCCTCATGTATCATGCTTTCTCTCTTTTTATTTGGTTAGCTATTTATCCAACATATTTAGAAACCCATCCCCATGCTAAGAATATCCAACCCAGACATGGAAACATCCCTTTTTCTGGAATGGAATGAGCACTCTCTCGCTAACATTCCTCCACACGTTCATTTCCAGGAAATATTGGACGTAAATTAGCAAGAGTCCTATTAGGCTTTGGCTTGAAGTGTTAACAGTAGCTGAATGGGAAAAGTCCCTGCCCACAGTAACTGGGCTGCCTCTCCCAAGTCCTGCCAATGAACCAGGCTAGTTTGCCATCAGCAATACCCTGGAGGACTGCAGACCCACCTGGTTCAAGAAGTGCTTCAAACATAAGTGCATGTGACCACGAGAAAGCTGGGAGGCAAACTAGATGGACCTCGGCCTTTTTTTGTCAGCATTTTTAATGTTTTTATGATGACGAGAAGCAACCACCGCAGAAGATGGACTCAAATTCAATATTCTATGGCAAAGCTCATCAACTTGGAGCCAGCTCAGCTACACGAAGATCCAGGTTAGCATACCATAAGAACAACAACAACAACAACAATAAAATTGCACTTATATAGCACCTTTCATGTCAGGAGGACGTCCCAAAGTGCTGAACAGTCAGGTCAGGACCCGAGCGGGGGTGGGTGGGGAGGGGGAAAGGTCGGGGTAGGGGGAATGGGGAAGGAGAGTGGGAGAGGGGGAAAGAGTTAGTGGGGTAGCCGAAGGCGCGGTCGAAGCGGAAGGCCTTGAGACCAGCCTTGAAGGAGGAAAGGGAGGAAGTAAGATGGAGGGGCTGCCGGATGGAATTCCACAGTGTGGGAGCAGAGCGGCTGAAAGCCCAACCGCCGATGGTTGAGCCGTTAGGGCGGTGGACACGGAGCAGGGCTGAGTCGGCTGAACGGAGGGTGCGGGCGGCTGATAGGGAGACATTAGGTCAGAGAGATAGACGGGGGCAAGGCCGTGAGTGGCCTTGAAAGTGAGAACAAGGATCTTGAATTAAATCCTCTGGGTGACGGGGAGCCAGTGGAGACGGGCGAGGCTGGAGTGATATGGTCGTGAAGCCTGGTGCGGGAGAGTACACGAGCTGCAGAATTCTGAATAGTCTGCAGCTTGTGAAGGGAGGAGCTGGGGAGGCCGACGAGGAGAGAGTTCCCGTAGTCGTGCCTGGAAGTGATAAAGGCGTGGATGAGAGTTTCGGTAGCATGGAGGGTGGGGTAGTGGCAGAGCCTGGCAATATTACGGAGGTGATGGAAGGCTGTGCCGGTCATGGAGTGGATGTGGGGGAGGAAGGATAGTTCGGGGTCAAACAAGACTCCCAGATTCCTGATTGGCTTTGAGAGGTGGAGAGAGCAGCCTTGAACGCTGATGTTGTCGGCGCATCAGGTGCAGAGGTGCTGATGTGAACCAATCAGGAGGGCTTCCGTCTTGTTGATGTTGAGTTGTAGGAAATTTGCCCTCGTCCAGGACTCAATGTCAGACAGGCATACAGTCAGAACGCTAGTGGTCCTGGAATCGAGAGTTGACGCTAGGGTCCGTCGATATGGAAATTTTCTGATTTAGATATATCGATGGGCTCATATCGAGATATACCGAAATATCGTTGTTTTCGGGTTTTCGTACTGCGCATGCGCGTGCACATTTGGAGGTGCGCGCGCATTTGGGGCCTATCTCCTCAGGAGGTAAATATCTCTCTCTCACACTCACTCTCTCCATCTCTGTGTTTTTCTGTCTGTGTCTCTGTCCTCTCTCACCCCCCCACCCTCATCTTTCCCTCTCTCTCTATATTATCACAACCCCCCCGTCTCCCCACCCTGCCCCCGTCTCTCCCCCCCCCACGTCTCCCCACCCTCCTCCCCGTCTCTCTCCCCACCCCCCTCGCCCACCGTCTCTCTCTCTCCTCCCCCCAGCCGTCGTCTCTCTCCCCTCTTCCCTTGCATACCTGTATATTCGCGGACTATGAATACAATATGGCGGCTTGCACCTCGGTCTGTGCATTGTGTATAGAGATGAGCATTCTGGGTCTTGTAGTTCAGTGCACACGCATTCCGATTTTTTCGATATGTTGACTTTTTCAATATATCGATATTTTTGACATGTCTACATCGGCGTATCAATATGAAAATTATATCGGATATAACCGATATATCGATATATCGCCGGACCCTAGTTGACGCAGATTGGTAGAGTTGGGTGTCATCCGCGTACAGGTGGAAATTTACCCCATGTCTGCGGATGACGTCGCCCAGGGGGAGAGTGTAGAAGGATAGTCACTTGTTGATCGTTTGCAACAGACAATAAGAACAGGTTTTAGCCCTCACTATATTTGTTTGGTCAGCTAGATGCAGATGACACATGCAGATAACCTTCACCGTGTTTAGTATCGAAACCAGACTGAGAATTCGACCCACACATGAACATTTTCAGAATGGAATGCACATATTTTCGACAGAGAGAATATCCCACTTATGCAATTCGAGAGAATATTAAATCTAGGTTAGCAAGAATAAACAACATCACAATGACATTTTTTTTCCTGAAGGCTTAGGATCCTAAAAGTGGATCCCAAGTGGATATTAAGTTACTGCTGGAGTTTAAACAGGTAAAAGCACATAACTTGCTACTGCCCTTACTAGGTAGATAGCAGATACCAGGAGCTCCCTGGTGAATGGCACAGCTCAGAGAAATCCAAACACACTGAGTGTTGTTTCTAACAACTGCAGTTTTCTCTCATATATATTGTTGCTATTGCTTCAACTACAACTTCTGTCTGGGAGTTCCACACTCTCACCACACATTGCTTGAAGTTCCTCTTAAACTCCCTATTTGATAAAGTAATTGATGTGTATTCCTTCTCAGAAATCACTGGGAACAATCAGCAGGTCAGGCAGCATCTCAGGAGAAAGGAAAAGTGAGTCAACGTTTCAGGTCCACAACCCTTTTTCAGTTCTGATGAAGAGTCGTGGACATGAAACATTGACTCGCTTTTCCTTTCTCCATAGATGCTGCCTGACCTGCTGAGTGTTCCCAGCCATTTCTGTTTTTGTTTCAGATTTCTACCATCTGCATGATTTTGAGTTTTTGTATTCCTTCTCGTTTTGGATTGACAACAAACTAGCAGTTTTGGACATTTTCATTTCGGAAAATATAACAACTTTATAGCGCCCTCCATGCCAGATGGCGTCTCAGAGGACTTCACAATAATGGATCCCGGGTGCGAGCCAGGGGCAGGGGGAGAAAGCTGACCAAAGTTGCGGTCGAAGAGAAAGATCTTTAGCCAAGACTTGAAACTGGGAAGAGAGGGGGCTCCGGGCGTAGTGGCCGAGTTGGTTGGCAATATCCTGGAAGGGCTGAGATGTTGACGATTACTGAATAGTGTGCTTAAGAACTAATAGTAACAGAAAATTATGCTGTTTAAAATCACAACAACAAACAAAATTATATTTGAAAAGTGCCTTTCACGTCAGGAGGACGTCCCAAGTCAGTATTTTGGACCTGAGCTGGGGTCGGGATCAGGTCAATGGAAGGGGGAGGGTGACCAATGGCACTGTCGAAGAGGAGAGTCTTGAGGCGGAACTTGAAGGGGGTTAGGGAGAGGGCAAGGCAGAGGGATTGCGGGCTGGCATTCCAAAGGTTGTGGGCAGAGTGGCTGATTGTTCGCCCGCAGATGGTGGAGTGGTTGGATCGGGAGACGTGGAATAGACCGTAGCCCGCTGAGCAGAGGGAATGGACAGGTTGGTTAAGGGTTAGGAGTTCGCGGAGGTGGTTGGGGGAGAGGGGGGGCGGCTTTAAAGGTGAGGACCAGGATCTTGAATTGAATCCTCTGAGTGATGGGAAACCCATGCAGAGTTCTGGATGATCTGCAGGTGGAGTTGGGAAGGCTGACAAGCAGGGCGTTGGCATAGTCCAAGCAGGAAGTTGGATAAAATTAAGTGAAGGCATGAAGGAGGTTTTCAGCGGCCTGAGGGGTGAGGAAGTGGCAGAGTCAGGCAATATTGCGGAAGTGAGGGAAGGCAGAGTGGGTCATGGCATGGATGTCGGGGAGAAAAGACTGTTGAAGATCAACCAAGAGGTTCCTGACTGGCTGGATAAAGTGGAATGTGCATCTGTGGAGGTTGATGTTGCCAGTGCCTGAGGTATGAAGGCACTGACACGAGCCAATTAGGAGGGCCTTGGTTTTGGTGACATTCAACCGTAGACAGTTAGCTCTCATCCAGGAGCTGACAAGCAGTCTGTCAGGACAGCAGTGGTCCTGGAATCGAGTGTGGAGGCAGAAAGATAAGAGTTGGATGTTATCCACATATGTATGAAAGTTGACACCATGTCTGCGGATGATGTTACCAAGAGGAAGTGTATAGATATTGAAAAGTAGACGGTCAAGGTCTACTGGGGAATGTCACACGTGACTGTGTGGGGGCTGGAGGAAAACCCGTTAGTGGTGACAAAGTGGAGATGGTGGGAGAGGTAAGATACAAACCAGGTAAGGGCAGGTCTACGAAGATTGAATTGAGAGGAGAAATTTAGGAGGATGGAGTGGTCGACAGCTTCAAAGGCGGCAAAGAGGTTGTGGAGGCCAAGGAGGCAGAAAGAGCCCTAATCACAGATGTTCAGAATCTCATTGGAGAGTTTGACCAGTCAGGTAGTTACTTTCTCCGCCAGGTAGCTGAACGGATCCCCTCGATTTTGGATCTTCTCTCAGTTGGAATTGGAGGAGGGGTTGGACAAAGTGTGGGAAGGTGGATGGAGGAGATAATAAATGGTGCAGAAGAGGGGTCTGGGGTTATCCTTGTCCACGAGGATTATCTTGGTAGCAGTAGAAACATTTGCCAAAGATGAGGGCGGTAGAAAGATGAGATTTTGGTGTGATCAAGCCAAATCTACCAATGGACCGCGAGTTTGGATTTGGTACAGGTGCATTTGGGGGGCTTGCACTTGTGCCTTGAGGAATTGGAGATGGTTGGTGTATCAAGGGGATTTATGGAAGTACAAAGTGATCAGGAGTTTAGGGGTGAAAGGGAGTCAAGGATGGTGGAGAAAAGAGAGCGAAGAGGGTAAATCAGTCTGTGAGGGCCAGAGAGAGGGAGGAGGTTTTTTGCCAGGGGTGGTAGATGATGGTAGATGGTTGCGTAGGGGGAAGGGTTATGGAGGTGTTAAGTAGGGTCCGGCGATATATCGCTAAAACCCGATATAATTTTCATCTCGATATGCCGATATAGACATTTTAAAAATATCGATATATCGAAAAAACGATATATCGAGGTAAAAAATCGGGATGCGAGCACAATCAACTACAAGACCCAGAATGCTCATCTCTATACACAATGCACAGACCGAGGTGCAAAGCCGCCATATTGTATTCACAGTCTTGAATACAATATACAGGTATGCAAGGGGTGGGGGGGGGGGGGGGGGGGGAGAGAGACGGCTGGGGGGTGGGGGGGTGAGGGAGAGAGAGACTGCTGGGGGGGGGGTGAGAGGGAGAGAGACGGCTGGGGAGAAGGGGAGAGATACAGCTGGGGGGAGGGGGAGATAGACGGCTGGGGGGGGGGGAAGAGGGGGAGAGAGACGGCTGGGGGGGGGGGGGGAGAGGGGGAGAGAGACGGCTAGGGGGAGGGGGAGAGACGGCTGGGGGGGGGGGGAGGAGAGGGGGAGAGAGACGGCTGGGGTGAGGGGGAGAGAGACGGCTGGGGGGGTGAGGGGGAGTTAGACGGCTGGGGGGGGGGAGAGCGGGAGAGAGACGGCTGGGGGGGGGGGGGGAGAGCGGGAGAGAGACGGCTGGGGGGAGGGGGAGAGAGACGGCTGGGGGGGGGGGAGGAGAGGGGGAGAGACGGCTGGGGGGAGGGGGAGAGAGATGGCTGGTGGGGGGGAGAGATGGCTGGGGGGGGAGGAGAGAGACGGCTGGGGGGAGGGGGAGAGAGACAGCTGGGGGGAGAAAGACGGCTGGGGGTGTGAGAGAGACGACTGGGGGGGGAGGGAGAGAGAGACGGCGGGGGAGGGGGAGGGAGAAAGAGACGGCTGGGGGGGTGGTAGGTGAGAGAGACGACGGGGGTGGGGTGCGAGAGAGGGACGGTGGGGGGGGGGGGGCGGGGGAGAGACGGGGCGGATGTGATAATATATAGATAGATAGAGATGGGGGGGATGTGAGAGAGGGAGAGAGACATAGAGACACACAGACAGAAAAACACAGAGATGGAGAGAGTGAGAGACACAGAGAGAGAAAGATATTTACCTCCTGAGAAGATAGGCCCGGAATGCGCGCGCACCCGGAATGCGCGCGCACCGGAGTACGAAAAAGCTGAAAATATCGATATTTCGGTATATCTCGATATGAGCCCATCGATATATCTAATCGGAAAATTTTCCATATCGACGGACCCTAGTGTTAAGTGAGTTAAATGGTGGTTTGAAATGCCTTTTCAGTGATGGAGATGTCCGAGACTGTGAGGCCCAGATGATCACCAGGTTCGCGGATGGCCATGGATGTGGCTGGCGGAGTGGATGTGGAGGGAGAGATTAAAGGAGAGGAGGCAGGAGAAGGCAACAGAGGTGGAGAAGGAGGCAATGAAGTGGAGATTGAGAAGAGAAGGCAATAGGAGCACAGGGAGAGGAAAGTGAGGGAGGGCTTGGGAGGACGATAGACAAGGAAGATTTTGAGGGAAAGACTGGAGGTATGATTGAGGGTAAGGTGCTCCAAAGGAGGGGAAGGTTCCAGAGGAGTAAGGGGAAAAAGCTTTGGGGGGGGGGGGGGGGGGGGGGGGAGGGATCAGGAGATGAGAGCCAACTGCAACCTCGGCGGTTAGTCCGTGGGGTTTGGTGAAAGGTGTAACAAAATAGAAATAGAGGTGCAAGACTGTTAGGAATGTTCTCCAATCCATAGATTCAAAATACAGTAAAAGCCTGTTTATTCGGCACCTTTGAGATCTGGCCAATGCCGGTTAAAGCTGGTGCTGGATATTCGGCCGAAAACCCAACAATTGTTTTGCAATTTTTAAAATAATTTTTTTAAACATACCATATTAATAATAGACTAACTAATAACACAATATTGTATGGATACTTACCAATAAAGCAATACATATCAATTACAGTCTATAAACATAGCATACAATCAAAGGGATACTCTCCCTTCTTTCTCTCTTTCACACACTCAGTCAGTCTGGCATCTCAATGGCTCCAAACCCAACCCCCCTCCACTCCTCTCATTTTCCATCCGAATTAATCAACTCACCCCCCCTCTCTCCCCCCCCTCCCACTCCTCTCTCTTTCTGCCCCCCCCCCCCCCCCCACCCCACCCCCTCTCTCTCTCTCCCTGCCTCTCCCTCAAACCCGGAAGTGCAACATTCAGAGGTAAATCGTACTGTACTCTGTGAGGGAAAAAACGGCAGCGCCACCTTCCGACACTAGTAGCAGCATCCCAAAATACTGATACATTGTGCCAGATAAGATCCAGTTAATCGAATGGGAACTTTTTTTTAGGTGCAGGTTATTCGGAAGTTACGGTTGATCGGGTTACGGATAAATGGGCTTTTACTGTAATTGGCAAAAGAAACAGAAAGATTTGGAGATGTTTTTCCCCCACACACAGAGAGCTGTTATAGTCTGGAATGATCTGCCTGAAAGGGTGATAGAAACAGATTCAATAACAACTTTCAAAAAGGAATTGGGTAGGTACAGTACTTGAAAAGGAAAAGCTTGCAAGTATATGGGAAAACAGCGAGGAGGCGGGATTGATTGGGTAGCTCTTCCAATGAGCTGGCCCACGCATGTGCTGTAATTCTATGACTCTATATATCTGCCTGTCAGACATCAGGAGCTGGATGAGCGCTAACTTCCTATAGCTGAATGTTGACTTGACTGAAGGCATACTCTTTGGCTCTCATCAACAATGCTCGTCAAAGCCACTGAAACCTGGTCCATGCCTTTGTCACCTCTCGGCTGGACTATGCCAATGCACTCCTCGCCAGTCTCCCCTCCACCACAATCCATAAAATCCAACTCATTCAAAACTCTGCCCGCATTCTCACCCGCACCTAACTTCGCTCCCCATTACCGTAGTTCTTGCCAGACTTCACTGGCTCCCTGTCCCAGAGAGGATCGATTTCAAGATCCTCACCCTTGTTTTCAAATCCCTCCATTCGTCTACACCCCACTACCTCTCCGACCTCCTCTTTCCTCAAACCAGCACTTGTTGCCTTTGCTCCACCAGGTCTGGCCTCCTCCGTGTCCTCCAAATCCTCCGCTCCACCCTCGGCGGCCGTGCCTTCAGCCATTACGCCCCCACGACTCTGGAATTCCC
Organism: Hydrolagus colliei; assembly: GCA_035084275.1. Classification (NCBI taxonomy): domain Eukaryota; kingdom Metazoa; phylum Chordata; class Chondrichthyes; order Chimaeriformes; family Chimaeridae; genus Hydrolagus; species Hydrolagus colliei. Next base: position 8,531,361 of record CM068766.1, on the reverse strand, counting down.
TTCCTCGCTCCCTTCGCCTTGCCCCCAGTTTCAGGTCCCAGCTAAAACCTTTCTCATTGACTGCGCCTTTGGTCACCCCTCTCCCTGGATCGATCGGTCAATCGATCATTCAAAACTTACATTTATATAGCGCCTTTCACGTAGAGAGGACGTCCCAAGGCGCTGTACAGTTAGGTAGGGACAAGAGCAGGGGTCGGGTCAGGATGAAGAATAGGAAAATTGACTGTATATTTGTGATATCCCAGTGTCCTACAAACAGTCATATAAGTGGTATTAAGGGAAAAGGTCCTGAGATCCGTTGTTGTGAAGAGCTCTGAGACGCCATCCACCGTGGAGGGTGCTATATAAATCAAAGTTGTTGTTGTCTGTATTCTATACATCATAGAAGGAGGTCATTTGACCCATCGTGTCCTTGCTGGCTCTTTGAAAGTTACCCAATTAGGCCCACTCCCCTGCTCTGTAAATTTGTCCTCCGCATTAAGTTTCATCTGCCAAGTGTCTGCTCATTTCACCAGCATGTCTATGTTCTCTTGCAGTCAGCTACTGTTTTCACCGTTTACCACTTTTCCTAGCTTTGTATCATCTACAAACTTATTTATTGTACTCACTATACCCAAGTCCAGATCATGTATATGGATCAAAAACAGCAATCGTCCCAATACTGAATCTCATGTGATTGTAATGATTATGTATTTGTAAACAGAATCCTTAAACAGAAATTACCAAAAATTGGGATTGCTCACTCACTACTAGGAAATTGGACCTGGTCTTAGAGATCGTCTGGAAAATAGGTTAGATTCACCTTACTAATGACATGTTTTTTAATACATTTATCCTATGGAATAGGTTTTCCATAAAATCTTCTTTATAATAATAATAACCCTTCCATTTCACGTCTTCCAGACATCTCAACGCGCTTCACAGAAAAAACCCAATAATTCTCATCTCAGTTCCCCATTAAACTTGGTATCAAACTCCACTGATCAATGCTGTGAGACCCTACGCTGCATGAAGGGTGTCCTATATATGTAAGTTGGTATTGCTTCTAGAAGCTGCAAATCTCCCAATATCTAACCATGGTAAGAAAGGAAAAATCGAGTTACTCACTGTTCCAGGTGACGGCCGAGAAGCGTGTGAGAGAGGGTGCCTTGAGCTGTCCATTGCCCCTCCATGGATTAGGTACGTTCCACCACCACTGGATATGATCTGACTTCCTCCAACCTCCATAGCAATACCAACAGCTCCCACCATACTATGAGATGGTACCACAGTAGGTGAAGACACCACAGTTGTCACTTGTACAGCATTTCCTGGTGACTCAAAGTAGGAGGATCCAGTGCTCTGAGCATAGAGTTGAGTTTCTGGATACGAGTATGCGGTACGTCTGTACAGGAAAACAAAAATGGAAAAATTTATGGTAGTTTGTGATTGGTAGAGAAATCAGCTCTGGGTAGAGGTAGAGCGCACATTCTATTGTTAGACAATAGGGTCCGGTGATATATTGATATATCGCTAAAAACCTGATATATCCAGCGAAAAATCGATATGTCGAGCTAAAAAATCGGAATGCCCGCACATTGAACTACAAGACCCAGAATGCTCATCTCTATACACAATGCACAGACCGAGGTACAAAGCTGCCATATTGTATTCATAATCCTCGAATACAATTTACAGGTATGCAAGGGATGGGGAGGGGAAGAGAAGGCTGGGGGTGGGGGTGAGGGGGAGAGAGACGGCTTGGAGGGTGTGTGGGGGGGAGAGAGACGGCTGGGGGGGGTGGCGGAGGAGAGAGAGATGGCTGGGGGGGGTGGGGGGGGAGAGAGACGGCTTGGGGGGGGGGAGAGGAGAGAGAAACGGCTGGTGGGGGTTCTTGGGGAGAGAGATGGCTGGGGGGGGGGGGAAAGGAGAGAGAGACGACTGGGGGGGGGGGGGGGAGGGGAAAGAGACGGCTGGGGGGGGGCGGAGGAGAGAGAGATGGCGGGGGGGGGGGGGGGGGAGGGGAAAGAGACGGCTGGGGGTGTGGGGGAGGAGAGAGATGGCTGGGGGGGGGGGGGGGGGGGGGAGGGAGAGAGAGACAGCTGGGGGTGGGTGGATGGGGAGAGAAACGGCCTGGGGTGGGGTGGGTGGGGAGAGAGACGGCAGGGGGGGTGGGGGTGGGGGGGGAGAGGATGCGATAATATACAGGTAGAGATGGGGAGATGTGAGAGAGACACAGACAGAAGAACACAGATGGAGAGAGTGAGAGACACACAGAGAGAAAGATATTTACCTCCTGTGGGGATAGGCCCCAGATTGAATGCGCGCGCATTCAGATTGAATGCTGATGTACTGAATGAGTACTTCGCCTCTGTCTTCACAAAAGAAAAGGATACAGCCAATGCCATGGTATTGGAGGAGAGGGTAGGAGAAATGGATAGAATAATTATCCAGAGAGGAAGTTCTAAAAAGGTTGACGTCGCTCAAAGTGGATAAGTCACCTGGTCCAGATGGGATGCACCCTAGGTTACTAAGTGAGGCACGGGAGCAAATAGCAGGGACTCTGGCCACGATCTTTCAATCTTCCTTGGACACAGGGGTCATGCCAGAGGACTGGAGGATAGCTAATGTTACTCCCTTGTATAAAAAGGGGCAGAAGGACAAGCCTGGTAACTACAGACCAGTCAGTCTAACGTCGGTAGTGGGCAAACTTCTAGAGTCCATAATCAGGGACAAGGTAGATCTTCACTTAGAAAGATATAGGCTAATAAAGGACAGTCAACATGGATTTGTTAAAGGCAAATCTTGCCTTACAAATCTGATAGAATTTTTTGATGAGGTAACGGAATGGGTGGATAATGGTAGCGCAGTTGATGTAGTTTACATGGACTTTCAAAAGGCATTTGACAAAGTGCCACATGAGAGACTTATTATGAAATTAAAGGCCCATGGCGTAAAAGGGACAGTGGCAGCGTGGATCCACAACTGGCTGCGAGACAGAAAGCAGAGAGTTGTAGTGAGCGGCTGTTTTTCAGATTGGAGGGAAGTGAGCAGTGGTGTGCCACAGGGATCAGTTTTGGGACCATTGCTGTTTGTAATCTACATCAATGATCTGGACTTGGGTGTACGGAGTACAGTTTCCAAGTTTGCAGATGACACTAAGTTAGGGAGAATAGTAAACAGTGAGGAGGATAGTAGCCATCTGCAAGAGGATATAGACAAATTGGTAAAGTGGGCAGACACATGGCAGATGAAGTTTAATGCAGAGAAGTGTGAGGTGATGCATTTTGGGAGAAGAAATGAAGGGAGGCAATATAGGCTAGATAGTAAAATTTTAAATGGTGTGAAGGAACAGAGAAACCTGGGGATTTGTGTTAGTGACTCGTTGAAGGTGGCAGGACAGGTAGACAAGGCTGTTAAGAAGGCATATGGGATACTCGGCTTTATAAATAGGGGTATAGAGTACAAAAGTCAGGAAGTGCTGACTAACCTCTATAAGACTTTGGTGAGGCCTCAGCTGGAATACTGTGTTCAATTCTGGTCACCACACTACAGAAAGGATGTGAAGGCATTGGAAAGGGTACAACGAAGATTTACTAGGATGGTGCCAGGATTGAGGGACTTCAGCTATGAGGAGAGGCTAGATCGGCTAGGGTTATTCTCTCTGGAGCAGAGAAGATTGAGGGGAGACCTAATAGAGGTTTATAAGATCATGAGGGTTTTCGACAGGGCAAATAGAGAAAAACTATTTCCACTCGTGGGTGAATCTGTGACTCGTGGTCACAGATTTAAAATAGTTTCAAGCGAAGTAGAGGGGAGCTGAGGAGAAATGTTTTCACTCAGCGAGTTGTTCGAATCTGGAATGCATTGCCTGAAAGGTGGTGGAGGCTGATTCGATAACAACTTTTAAAAGGGAATTAGATCTTTATTTAGGGAGAACAGGTCTATTACGCTATGGGGAGCGGGCAGGGCAGTGGGATTGAATCGCTCTTTTCAAAGAGCCGGCACAGACTAGATGGGCCGAATGGCCTCCTTTTGTGCCGTAAAATTCTATGAATCTATGAATCCGAATGCGCGTGCCGCGCGCGCATGCACAGTACGAAAAACCCGGAAATATCAATATTTCGGTATATCTCGATATGAGCCCATCGATATATTTAAATCAGAAAATTTCCATATTGACAGACCCTATTAGACAATATCGGGGAAAGCATTGACCACTTGGACACTCCTGCCACAAAACCCTGTTACAGGTCATTCATTTATAGAGTCTCGTAGCTAATAATACTTACATTTATATAGCACTTTGCACGTTTTATCGACGTCTTCATAGAATACAACAATGTCCCAAGGTTGGGACCAGAGCGGGGGGAGGGAAAAGACAAGAGGGAAGAAAAGAGATAGGGACCAGAGCTGGGGGGTGGGGGGGGAGGGGTGGGGGAAGGGTTGTGGTTGGGGGAAGAAAAGTAGGAAAATTGACTGGGTATTTGTGGAAGCTCAGTGGTTACAGCATTCACCTCCCATGTGAGAGAACCTAAGTTTGATTCCCAAGCAGGACGAAACATTGGATAAGTTTCCTTACTCCACACGCCTGATAATAATCCCTCAAGAAAAAAAATTGGTCATTTCAATCCACGACTGTTTGTGGGACACAGCTGTGCACGATTGGCTGCCGCATTTTGCTTACAAATATAAAGTCAATTCACTTTACAGTATACTCTGTGAAGCGTTTTAAGACGTCTAGAAGATGTGAAAAGCACAATATCAAATGCAAGGATTATTATTACTCCACACTCCTCTGTTCACCTAGAAGTAAGTAGGGACCCTGTTGTTAGTTAAATCAGAAGATCGCTTTTCTTAGGATAATAATCCCTTCAAAAATTATATATGTATATATTTTAAAAATTGGGGTCACTCAATCCACGTCTGATTGTGGGACACTGCTGTGCGCAATTGGCTGCCGCGTTTCACTCACAAAATATAAAGTTAATTCACTTCGCAGTATATTCTGTGAAGCGCTTTCAGACGTCACAATGATGAAGCACTGTATGAATGTAGCGATTTTTATTATTACTCACTGGTTTCACAATCAATAGTTGAGGTCCATCAGACACTGATGGGTAGGTCTTTACAATAGGGTTTCAATACTATCTGCCTCTGCCCACGTTATGTGAAAAACACATGCCTGCTGCATGGACATGTTGAACCTAGACTGGGGACAGATTGAATTTGAGGCCTGATGTACTGAGACCCTCTCCACTATTACAGAACAACCCTCCTAACCAACAATTTGGGCTACAAGTACAAACATAATAAGCTTGTGAAATGACCTAGAGAAAGCAGACAGCAACAAATAACCATTACAGTTGGGTCTTACATTGTTCCATTAGCATAGACGGCATCACCTCCCTCCACATACTGCACCTGCGACTGGTATACATGCTGTACCTGAAACAGACCCAAGAAACAATCAGTGGGAAAATATTGCATCTCACAGTATTCTTTCTACATTACTTACTGACAACTTTGCAGAAATTTCTAGTTGTAGTTTTCCTTCATTTCCAATACAGGAACAGCATTGCACAAGATGCTGGATTGTACTGGAAATGTTGAAAGGTTTTCCTCTACTTGTTTCCTGACTTTAATGTCCACAATGGGCAGGAAGAAAGATAAAACTCGAGCATAATCCAGTCTATCAATTTTCTAATCCTAACTACTAACCCACAGGTTAATTCCAGGATTATCTAAAATTTGGCATTCTCCATAACCTCATGGGTATTACTTCACCAAAAGCATGTCAGTATTTGGGCAGCAGAGTTCTGAATGAGCTGGATCTTTTGAACACTAATCCCTCCAATCCATTTCCCATCCACCCAAGACTGCCCCCGGGCAGTCTTGGTTACCCGTAACATAGCTAACAACTCTATCCATCTGTAACCATGGCTCTCTCTACCTCCTTGCCTTTAATACGGTCGACCATGCTATCTTTCTCCGTCAACTCTTCTCTCACCTCCAACCTCATGGTTCTATCCTATCATAGTCTCATTGTTATCTATCCCAGCATCTCCTCTTGCTCCTGGCATGGAACATGTTATATAAAACACAATTTGTTGAAGTTGGTCATCTCTTCTGATGGGTTCCGCCCCTTGCACTCCTCAGGGGCCTCTCTTTGTTTTGCTATATCTATAATAAGTAGATGGGGTTAATGAAAGTGACTTGCTCGGTCAAAGAGCCAGCACAGACTCGATGAGCTGAATAGCCTCCTTCTGTGCCGTAACATTCTATGATTCTATGAAGTATGGTTAGGCCTCAGCCAGAGTACTGTGTTCAGTTCTGGGCACCACAATTTAGGAAGAATGTCAAGGCATTGGAGAGGGTGCAAAGGATGGTACCAGAAATGAGGGACATCAGTTATCAGGAGAAGATAGGATTATTCTCCTTGGAGCAGAAAAGTTTAAGAGGAGACTTAATAGAAGTTTTCAAAACTATGATGGGATTCAATAGGGTGAACAAGGAGAAACTATTTCCACTGGCAAGTGCGTCGGTAACTTGAGGACACCGATTTAAAATAGTTATTAAACAGAGGGGAGGAAACATGTTGTGTGTTCAGATGTGTGTTGTTCAGATCTGGAGTGCATTGCCTGTAAAGGGTGGTGGACGCTGATTCTATAACAACTTTTAAGAGAGTAGATAGTTATTTGGAAAGGACAAGTTCACTTGTCTGGGGTTTGGGTGGGGGATTGATTTGGACAGCTCTTTTCAAAGAGCTGGCACAGATACAATGGGCAAATGGCCTCCTTCTGTACTGTACAATTCTTTGATTCTAATTCTACATGCTCCCAATGTAGTCTGCAGACATGCTGTTAATTTTCACATTTAGGTGATAGCACTCAAATTCCAGGACCACTGCTGTTGTGACCGATCGCCAATCAGACATCAACTCCCAGATAAGGTTGGACTTTCTTTAGTTGAATGCTGACAAAAACAAAGATTGTTCTGTTTGGCTCCTGTCAGTGGCACCTTGCCGCCTTCGGCTTCCAGCCCCAGCTCGGGTGCCAAGCCAGGACTGTTAATTGACTTGGGAGATCCTACTGATGTTAAAGGTATTGTATAAATGTAAATTTGTATTGCGATTACAACAAATTACATTTGCATTGCACTTCTCACGTCAGGAGAAAAATTGTTTACAATCCCCCCAAAAATGGAGTGGAACATGGCACCTTTGGGTTTCAGTTTTTTTTGCCTTGTGATCCTGAGGTGAATAAACAGAGGCTCAATGGACGAAACTGGTTATTATTTAGAACAGGGTGGTCCAATCTTTAGGCTGCCATGGGACGGATTCCCAATTTGAGAAAGGTCTGCGGACCGCATCCAGTCCAAGACCATTTCCAACCCACTCCTTCTCTCCTGAGCAATTGTCCTCCCAGGGCAGCGACAGGAGCTGGTGGTTGGGGGAATGCAGTGCATGGAGCCTTTGCTGCAGTTTATCAGGAAGGCAAAAGACAAACTAATCGCCGGCTCCTACCGCTGAAGACTGAAAGAGACATTGGGAGAGGGGTGTGGAAGGGGGAAGGGAGAGGGAGAGAGAGATAGAGGAGAGAAAGAAAGAGAGAGGAGGTTAGTAGCAGACTGCAAGAGGAAATACGTTTTGCCCATAAATATACAGTCGGTTTTCCTGCTCTCCTTCCCCCTACCACAACCCCTCCCCACTTGCTCTGGTCCCTACCTCTTTTCCCCCCCACCTTTCTTCCCTCTTTTTTTCTCCCTACCCCTCCCCTCCCTGCTCTGGTCCCTACCTTGGGACGTTGTTATATTCCATGAAGCGCTTTGAGATGTCGATAAGATGTAGAAATCACTATGTAAATGTAAGGATTATTATTATAAGACAGACTGGTAAAATGGGCAGACACGTGGCAGATGAAGTTTAATGTGGATAAATGCAAAGTGATGCATTTTGGGAGGATCAACAACAACAAAATTACATTTGTAGAGCGCCTTTCAGATTGGGAAGATGCTGTCAGGGCTCAACACCCGAACTGGGGTGGAGGGGTGGGATGAGGGAGGGTACAGAGGTAGGAGTCACCATTGAAAAGAAGGATCTTAAGTTGGGCCTTGAAGGAAGCAAGGGAGGGAGCAAGGAGAAGGGATTGTGGGATGGAGTTCCAAACAGTGAGGGCATGTTTCGGCCACAAATATACAGTCAATTCCCTTTACAGTATATTCTGTGAAGCGCTTTGAGACGTGAAAAGTGTTACCGTAAATACCCGCGTATAAGGCGCACTCGCGTATAAGGCTCATCCCCCACTTTTGACCTTTTCTTGGTGAAAAAAAACTGAAGCATTTTCGATGATATTGCCGGCAGAAGGGAGGGAGGCAGGAGAGAGAGAGAGAGAGAGAGAGAGAGAGAGAGAGAGAGAGAGAGAGAGAGGAGGGAGGGAGGGAGGCAGGGAGGGAGGCAGGCAGGCAGGCAGCCAGGGAGGGAGGGAGGGAGGAAGGGAGGGATGGAGGGAGGGAGAGAGAGAGGAAGGGAGGCAGGCAGGGAGGGAGGGAGAGAGGGAGTCAGGCTAGCAGGGAGGGAGGGAAGCAGGCAGGCAGGGAGGGAGAGAGGGAGGCAGGCAGGGAGGGAGGGAAGCAGGCAGGCAGGGAGGGAGAGAGGGAGGAAGGCAGGGAGGGAGGGAAGCAGGCAGGCAGGGAGGGAGAGAGGGAGGCAGGCAGGGAAGCAGGCAGGCAGGGAGGGAGGGAGAGAGAGAGAGAGAGAGAGGGAGGCAGGCAGGCAGGCAGGCAGGGAGTGAGGGAGGCAGACTGAGTTCGGCAGAAGGCAGGCAGCAGGCACAGCACTGAAGTCCACTGCTGCTGCCGCTGCTCGGGCGGCCGAGGCTGAAGCTCTATCACCCGCTCCCCCCAACCCCCGTCGAGTAGTGATTGGAGATCACTGTGATAGTGATATCTGAGACACTGAGGCCCCGGGTGATCACCAGGTCGAGTTGGTGGCCATGAATATGAATGTTGGAGTGGATGTGGTGGGAGAGATTGAGAGAGGGAAGGTGAGAGGAGAAGTCTGAGGAGATGGAGCAGGAAAGGAGTGAAAATGAAGGTTTGAAGTCGCCGAGGATGAGGGGGCGTTCAGAAGAGGGAAGCTAGGAGTGGAGATGTTAAGAAATCAAGGTGGCGGAGGCTTTCGCAGGGTGGTAAATGAGGAGCATTTTCGGGGTAAGTTTGGAGGGAAGGCAGAATTAGGAGAGACAGTGTCAGCTAGATGGTGCAATCATAAAGGGGGAGAAGGATCAGAGAGCCCTGGGGCTCATATAAGCAAACTTCGAAGGTAGCAGGACAGGCAGATAAAACTGTTTAAAAAAGCATATGTGATACTAGACTTTATAAATAGACGCATACAATATAAAAATTAGGAGGTTATGATGAACCTTTATAAAACACTGGCTAGGCCTCAGCTGGAATACTGGGAAAGAGAGGAAGGTGTGGGAGAGAGAGGAATGGAGGGGTGGGGATGGGAGGAAGGGGTGGGAGAGAGAGGAAGTGGGTGGGAAGAGTGAGAGGAAGGGGGGAGAGAGAAGGTAAGACAGATATGTAATTATACAGGATGCGGATAAGTAACACTCTATTGTAAATTAAGAACCAGAACATAGCTCCCTACAGACTGTTGAAACATTTTTTCTGTACCTCAAATTAAGTAAATCAGGAAAGAATACCTAGTGATTATATTGGGAATCTATACCGGCGGAAAAAGCCATAATTGTGATAGAATCCAAAGGACAGGAGCCCTTTAACATGTTTATGTGACAAGAGTCTTTCAGCAGTGGACCTGTGGAATATGTGAAATGAGGAAGGATAGAAAAAACAAACCAATGGGTTGTTTGACTCCGCAGATGTTAGTTTCCTTTAAACCTGGATGACTAAAGCATCTATTCAAGAAGCTAAATCATAATTAATCTGGAATTAATTAACAAATTAAAAGTACATAAGATCTCATATTCCATCAATTTTAAATATTGCAAAAGGCACAAATTGCAAACTTCAACTCAACAACAATGCAACAAAATCATAATCTGATTTATCCTAAAGATACTTGCTGTTTTTGTAATTTAAATGTTCAGAAACCTAACAAGCATTAAGCATTGCAACTTCTAAGTAACTTCATGTTTCAATTCACTAAAGCTATGGAGAGTGACTTAAAATGTAAAGTGATTATTTCTGTCTAGCTGAGCATGTTGAGTCCCACAGGTGCCACCTGCTGACAGGTGTACCACCTTGCTTACCTGCTGGGGCACCTGCTGGACTCTCTGAACCTGCAGCTGCTGCACCTGGTTTCCTTTCTGAGCTGAGGCTGTTGCCTGAACCACTAGCCTCTGTGACCAAAAACAAAACAAGATGAAGCACCACCTCCCAACAAGGGCTGCACAAGGGGAAAAAAACATTGTATTGGCTGCTCTTTATTTACCCCTGTACTAAACATGCTCCATCAGACAGAAGGTAGCGAGGTGCCAAGGAGGTGTCCAATCAAATGTGTCAGGCAAAGCCACTTTGAGGCAAACACAAAGACACTTACCAAGACACACTTGCCCAAACCAACACACCCAATGACCACATGTGTGCACCTACTTGGAAGCAACTATGCCGACACTCACCTATACAAACAAATTAATAACTGTCATAACTTTATCTATTATTTCACTCTGCACTGAACTAGACTCTATATCTTGTCCTCTCTCCCCTGCCCCTCCCCACCCATAGAAAGGGAAAAAAATACAGATGAATGAGCAAATGCCAGATAAGCCCCCCTACCCATCAACACTCTTCTACTGTCTGATTCCTGCTGCTATAGCTTCAAAACACAATCAGCCCCTGATACCAGCCAACCACTATTGTCATATGAAGACCTGCTGAAGCTCAGCAGTGAGGAGAAGTGGGTAAAGTGGACAAGTGGGAGGGGACGATTGTCCTACAATAATTCAATACATTAACAAGAGTGTTTCCTCTAAGTTCCACACTCTGCATACAGCCCCGGCTTTGCTGTGGGAGCAGTTGCACACACCTGTTGTGGGGCTGGTACTTGCTGCACCACTGCAGCCTGCACAGCCCCCTGACCAGCACCGGCTGCGCACAGGGCCACAGAGGATGTTGAATCGGTGCCACTTTCTGAGCTCTGCATGCTAGTTTCTATGGAGACAGAGAGACAATTCATTGTAAAGCAGGTGGAAATGTGATGGACATGACATGGAAATACAGATTTTAACAGTTGTTTGAAAGCCTATTACAGTAGAAGCCCGTTTATCCGTGTCTCGATGAACCGGCACTTCCCTATAACCGGCACGCCAAAATAAAAGTCTCCATTCGATAAACCGGAACTTATCCGGAACAATAGCGGTGGAGCATTTGTAAATGCATAAATAATAACATAATAACAGAATATTGTATTAGTATTTAGTGTTAAAACTACTTTCTTGCGCTTCTCACCTTTGCTGGTAGTTGCTTGAAGCCATGATGCTGCAGTTGAGATTTATAGTCCAGCGATTCTTCTTAAAATGGAGGACGCCAAGCGGGTGAAAAAAACGGAGTGCGACTTTAAAGCCATACTAGCGGCAAGCCGTTAATGCTAGCTGATAACCCACATTGTCGCGCAGGTACAGTATTTCAGTTTGCCGTTAGTAGAGTCTAGGGCTATTGGCTTGCCGCTAGTAAAGCCGCGCAACTTTAAAATCGCGCTGCCGTTTTTTCCACCCACTTGGCGTCCTCCATTTAAAAAAGAATTGCTGTAAACCTCAATCAGTAAAGGTGAGAAGTGCAAGAGAGTAGTTTTAACAACAAGTACCAATACAATATTATGTTATTATTTAGTCTGGTGTGTACGGTGTGTGTTAAAAGAACTTTTTTTAGTGGTGGGTTTTCAGCCGCGGGCCGCCCGAATACCCAGCAGGCGCTTTAACCAGGTCCCGTCGGTGCCGGAAAAACGGGCTTTTACTGTACTAAACTCACAACATGTTTACACCTATTACAATCGAGTTTTCTGTTCAAACTCTATTTCCTGATTATTTCATTCAAATTGTCAGATATAAGTTTTGTAAATTGAAAATACTAGCATTTGCAGCATTATCAATAAAACAATCTAATTCAGAAATAAAGGTAACCCGCCCCAACCGCAGCCTCGTCAACCACGGTTTGCTAAATGCGACAACCCTCGCAAACCGGGGCAATGCATTTTGCGCATCCGCGATTTAAATTCGGATTTAAAGACAAACCAATTGCCGTTTAAATTTTCAAGTTTTACTCTTCCATACAAGGGACCGCATTCATCCACATATTAGTGTGTCTTCATCCGCTCCGCGTTTCCCGCCTATCAGCATCTTTACTACCCCACGTGGTCTAGCTGCACTCATGGATCTATAGATACTGTGTGTGTGTGTGAACCGCTAGCGTACAGCACTAGGACCCAGTTGCATTGTCGCAATCAACCAGTGACAACGCTTCTCTCTTAGGATCAAGGAAAAGACAGTGCCGCTTAATGAAGTGGTTAGGGACTTTACAACCCTTAAGTAAGTGAAAATTTCGTGAAGCGGGAGTTTAACTATATTACTGTATTTGGCCGCAGCCAAAACGCCGCCCCGACCCGAGCCTCGCCGCTAACATCAGTTTAGTTCCTAGCGGTTCCTAGCGCTAACATTTTCAGTGTACAGGTTGTACACATTCAAACTTACAGGTTTGGTGTACTCCAAATTCCAGAGTTCCGGAATCTGAAATGTGACAAAAATTCCAAGAATAAAAACGCCAATCCTACCTGCTCCAGGCCAGGTCTTCACAGTCACCGCACTGAGATATCGCAACCTAGGCCCAGGCATTTCCGGACATGACGCGCTTCTAGAGTTCAGATTTGTCCGGAAATACCCGAACCCGGGCTCAAATTCAGGATACTTAACCTGTACTAGCGAAGGCCTAAGGTAGATATAGCTGCTATTGAAGGCTACACAACTTTAAATACAACAATAAAATATTAAAATGTCGGTAAATACAACAATAAACAATAAAATAGACAGTCCTCGACTTACTATTATTGAAGCCACGAAGCATCCTGCTGCTTAAGCTCCTCCCATATGGGAGGGGCTGCACTGTTTAACTGAGGCACACTAAAGACTGAGTGTGTGCTGCTGGGGCAACCGGGAGAGACGCTACCCATGAGAAGCTGCGCACGAGAAGCCCGTGAGATTTAAAGTGTGTGTAAACATTCGTTATGGATAAGCAGCCTTTGTTAAGTGAAGAAGTGGTTAAATAAAAACCCTCGTTATAGTGAACTTTCGTTAACCGGGCGTTCGGTAAGCGGAATCTACCTGTAACACGAATTTATTATTGCTTCTCCACAGCATAGCTAGTAAGTTTGGGAGCATTGGCTGCCAGGATTTGCAGATCTCTCTCTCTGTTCATCTCAGACTTTAGAAAGGTCTCTCTCTCCCCTTCTCTCTCTCACCTTCTCTCTATTTCACCTTCTCTTCCCCCCACCTCCTTCTCCTCACCTTCTCTGTTTTACCTTCTCTTACCCCCCACCCCCCTCCTTCTCTCTCTCTCTCTTCTCTGTGTAGATCAGTCAGTCAGTCTGACAGCCTCGCGGATTGCTGCAGACGAGCCCAAACTTACTCCCACTATCCCCATGTATGTTCTAACTTTGTGTTTTTTTGTGTTTAGTTCTACAAAACGTGAACTAACTCCCTATATACCCCATGTTTCCCATAAGGCCCTGCATTTTCCAACTGCAATTTTACCAACTGCGGAGGTTTACAGGAACGTATCCCCCGCGGGGAGGAATACCTGTATTCCATTGGGCTTCCAAGTAAACCAATATTAGTCGAGAGGAAATAGGTTGTTAGAATACAGAATGCCCTGATAAAGGTTGTGGTCAAAACAAAATTCATATTCTTTCAAAAGGGAACTAAACTAGATAAATATCTAAAAAGTGATTTGAAGAGCTATGGGGAAAAGCAGGTAAATGGGACTGAATGGGTTTATTCTTTCAAAAAGTCAGCACAAGGCACAATTAATGAAATAGTCTTCGTCTGAGCTTTAATTTACTATGGATTGGAACAACTTGGAGATGGATTGCTGAAACCATCAACATGGTGTGCATAAATTCAACAGGATCATGGAGGCAAAAGTCACAGGATATCACACTTGTCACACCCTATCTGCATATAATTCTGGTCGCTGTATTAGTCATCCAAACTGGGTAATGAAGGGCAACCCGGCTGATAGCTGTAATTAGACTCCATAGTTCCAAGAAGAGGCTACAGAAATTAGGAATTTTCACAGTGAAGAAACAGAGGAGATCTCACTTAAGTATTTAAGATCCTAAAGGATGTACAAAAACTGAACATTAATATGTTTAACATAGTCACAAACTTATGTTTTCTAATTGAAGACAGAGTCAGCTTTAGGTTCAATTGATTTACAAGCACTATTTGAACAGACAGGAAGGCAATAGAAGCAGATGGTCCAAACAAATTCAAGTGGAAAATGGGCAGCCATTTCACAAAAAACTAAATTGAGGCTATGGGAGACACAGTAATGCAGAACAAAGGTAAACCAGGAAATTATGCTACTATATATTTTAATAAATAATAGAACAGTCGGCTTTCTTTCAGTTGTTGTTAATGAACTATAGTTAGAATGCAACAATTATTATTATTATATGCAATGAAATTACTGACCATTTTGAGAATCACAAGGTAATTGGGTCAGTCAGCAGGTTGCTCCACTTATTTGACTAGTTTGAGTTTTGAGCAAAGTTTGAATTGGGCCATCTTATTACAGGAAGGAAAAAGCAATGCATAAAGTGTAATGGAGATCCACTCAGATTCACCAGTAGTGAGGAATTTCACTGATCAATGGATGCAAATTATATGGATTTTCTGAAACCATGTGATAAAAGTGTCACATAAAAATTAGCCAAAATTAAGGCACCTGGAGCGATGGCAATTCTGTGGATAGAAAGTGGGTGGCCAGCATTTAGAACCTACCTGGAAATGGCTGGGGAAGCTCCGCCCCATACAAAGCACTGAAGGGGAAAAATACCCAAGCTCTGCCCACTGCGCCAGTTGACAGAGCAGCCATGCTGGGAACTGCAAGCAACTTTTACGAACTTTGGGAGATTTGTCAGACATCAGGAAAAAATCTAGTACTGTTTGTATTTTGAAATCTTGCCAGTTTTAGGGAGTTGCCAGCTTTCGGAATGTCGGATTATCGAGGTTTTATTGTAGTACACTTAGAATGGAGAACAGAGGTTGGGAATAAATTCAAAATGGAGAAGCATAAGAAGGGAGATAAGCAGAGATCAAGGGTCCAAGTTCATAGATCATTAAAATTTAGTTCACTGGTGCAGAAAGTAATCATTAGAGTAAATGGGGTGCTGCCATTTATTACAAGAGATCTTGATTATAAAAGCGCTGGTCAGAGTTCATTTAGATTATCCTGTACAGTTTTGGGCAACCCCAAATTAAAAAGTATATACTAAATTTGAAGGGTGTCCAAAGATTAATTGATAAATACCCAGGGCATAGATATGGTGATACGGCTTAGCTACGGTGAAATTCCTTACAGCAGAGGAGCTTAAGGGGCATCAAGAACCTCCTGTTCGATCATGCTTTCTGTCACCCTCCCACCTCACTCCCTTCCCCCTCCCCTGCCTCTCCCCCGTGCTCAGAGCCCGACCGCTGACTGCCTTAGGACATCCTCCTGACATGAAAGGCACTCTATAAATTGAATTTTGTTATTGTTTCACTTCAGAAGGACGTCCCAAGGTCCTGGACAGTCAATGTTTCAGACCCGAGCTAGGGTCGGGATCAGGGAGGGTGGAGGAGGGGATTTGGGAGGAATGATGGGACGCCGAAGAAGAGGGTCTTGAGGCAAGAGTTGAAGCAGGCCAGGGAGCGGGCGGAGGACTGCCGGACACAATTTCAGAGGTTAGGGGCAGAGTGGCTGAAGGCTCGCTGAGCAATAGTGGAGTGGATGAGGCGGGAGACATGGAGCAGGCCAGGGTGACCTGCTGAGCAGAGTGGGGCGGGCAAGTTGATCGGGGGTTAGGAGGTCACAGAGGAAGGTTGGGGAGAGGCCATGGAGGGCTATGAACATGAGGACCAGGATCCTGAATTGTATCCTCTGGATGATAGATTACACACCTGGCTCAGCATAATTATGGTGATGATTATGAGCTGGGACTCAGGTGTTCAGACTGCAATGGGAAGCGTTTTGCGATCTCTTCCCACGTGAAAGGCAATATATAAATGTAAATTGTATTGTAAAGCCTTAAAATTAGAACCAAGCCAGCTAAAACAGAGGTTAGGAATATTTCTTCACAGTGAGTTGTGAAAATGTGGAATGTTCTAACAGAGAAAGCCTCAGAGGTTGAATCAAAAGGCTTAAAAACAAGATAGACTAAGAATTTGACAGTAGAGGTACATCTATAAATGTAATTTTGTTGTTTGTTGTTGTTAACGGTTACAATAAAAGGGATTAAAAGATATGCGAAGATCTAATAAACAACAACAGCAACTTGCAATTATACAGCACATTACACATAGAATAATGTCTTGGGAGTGCTTTATAATGACAAGCAGGCAGGCACGAAAGGTGAAAAGGGGTTGACCAGACCTGATGGGCTGAATGGCCTTCCCCTGTTACTGCTTTCCTATGTTCCTATGAAGATAAACCAGACAAGTTAGAATTAGTTTTTCGCTAGAGCTAAGTAGGCTAATAATAATACTTGCATTTGATATAGCGCTTTTCACATCTTATCGACGTCTCAAAGCGCTTCACAGAATATACTGTAAAGTGAGTTGACTTTATATTTGTGGGCGACATGCAGCAGCCCACAGCACAGCTGTGTCACACAAACAGTCGTGGATTGAAATGACCAATTATTTGTTCTTGTGGGATTATTATCAAGGGTGTGGAGTAAGGAAACTTATCCAATGTTTCACCCTGCCCGGGAATCAAATCTAGGTTCTCTCACATGCGAGGTGAATGCTGTAACCACTGAGCTACCGGATTCTATAAGTGAGTGACCTGTAACAGGATTGTGTGGCAGGAGTGTCCAAGTGTTTTTTTTGGACGGATTATTATTAGGCATGTGGAGTAAGGAAACTTGCCCAAGGTTTTGCCCTTATCTGCCTGGATTCAAACACAGGTCTCATGCTTGTAAGGCGAGTGCACTGAGCTACAGGAGCTCCAAGGTTAAGGGGTGACATGATAAGGTTTCTGAAGGATTACAATAGGATAAATAGTAAAAGAGTATTTCTGCTACTTGGCAACTCTGTAAGATGAATACTAATCCTTGCAGTTGGCATAGTTGGCAAGTCTTCGAGATATCTCAAAGCACTTCTCAGAATATTCCGTAAAGTGAATTGACTGTATATTTGAGGGCGCAACATGACAGCCCTCAAATATACACAGTAATTTACCACAAATAGGGGCAGATTGAGAGAATTTAAAAAAACATGAATATTTCCTTCCCAAAAAGCGATCCGCCAATCAACTAACCAGGTTCCTCTTTACTGCTAAGTAAACAGAGGCGTGTAGAGTAAGGAAACTTGCCCAATGTTTCGTTCTGCTCGGCAATCGAACCCAGGTCCTCTCACTTGCGACGGTGTGTTCTAACCACTAAGGAACAGGACTCTTTAGAATTTCTTTTACACTGAGGGTATTTGGAAAGTGGAATTTCATGACACAAACTATCATTATTTAAAAAGGATACGAAAGATGCTTGAAGAAGAATATGAAGTGAGCAAAGAATAAGAATAGATTAGGTGACCAATGAGAAAATTGGCTGTTTGTGGGACATTGCTGTACGAAACTGGCTGCCACATTTTGCAGACAAAATACAGTCTATATAATTTACAGTATTCCCTGCGAAGTGGTTTGAAATGTTTCAACTACGCGTTAAGGCAAAATATCAAATACAAGGATTATAAAAACTATACAGTATCACGAACGTGATGGGTCAAATGGCTTGTGTCATGCTCTAACATTAAGCGCTCCAAGGCATAATTTTGCATGACGAACACTAAGTGTTGTTGTAAAATTATAGGTCCCTGGATATTTGCCAATATATTAATTAAAGGAAGAGAAAAAGAACACAATGTAATTTTGGAAGTGGCTAGAGAGCACGATAGTTGTCTCCAGTGTTGTGCTTTGCTATGTGACAGGGGAAATGGAATCCCACTCCCAGCTACATATCGACAAACTGGTTGTATTGAACTCTGGGCCCAGACTAATGGAGGCGGCAATACTTGGGTAAAATACGAACTGGAGATGACAGTGGGCAAAGAGATAGGGTTAGGGCATGACATAGGGTTGAGTCACATAATGTTAACTGCAAATTCTAATGTCTCTATTAGATTTTATATTAGATTTTATATTATTTTTAATCCAGGTCAAGAAAATGGATGTGTAAACCACAACACTTTAAAATGCTGCAAGTAAATCTCCCAATCCTTGGTTTGCAGATTTATCAAATGTTTTATTTGATGACTGAAGTAAGTAAAGAGGTTATAAACCTGGAGCTTGTCAGGTGACATAGCGGAGGTTACACTCACACATTCATTACTGGCCTGTCTAAAAACAACATTTGAATTGCAGAAAACACATATAGATGCTCAATTAAATGTGGCTGGCTCCATTTGAACTGCATCACATTGTTTGCTAATTCACAGAGGTTGCTATGGAGACCCAGTCCACTCCTGTTTCCAGGAGCTGGTTGCTAAGTAACTCACTGAATACTTGGAAAACCAAACAATACTATTCTACCCAAATACATTTGTTACCCCTGGTTAACCAAACACCAATTAATATTTCACTCAATGCAGTTTAATGTAAAAGTTGGAGTCCAGAAAATTCCAACCAATACAGTAGCAGGAGCCATCTGTATTCACTGTGGATGTGTGCAGAACGTCAGGCGTCCAGCTTTTGGAATGTGCACAGGAAGACAAAATGACCAACTTCTGGGTCACTAAGTTGCCAATGACATCACTTCCACTGCATACTGTAGACAGCTATTCGGGTTTTCTGTGTGCATGAGCTGACAACTGGCTACCCACATTTTGGATTTTTCAGATAATTAATGTTGAGGTCCATGCTCCAACATACGCAAACCCACAACAAACCCCATTATAACAAGGTTCCACTGAATAAACTCAGGAAAGGAAAGAAATATAATTTTTTGGAAGGTCACTCATCTTAACTGAAGACAAGCCAAGCTCCCTGTACAGGTATTGCATTATACATTCTGAATTTTTTAATAATATATACCAATAAATCAAACAAGCAAGTCTTGGAGCAAATCACCAATTATAAGTGAGAACACTTCAATGTTTAAATTTAAACCAAATTTTTTTATGAAACAGCAACATGAAACATTTTGAGACACCCTTCTGGCATGAAACAAGGTACATAAAATAATAATACTTGCATTTGATATGGAGTCTTCTTACATCTTCGCGACGCCTCAAAGCGCTTCACAGAATATACTGTAAAGTGTAGTGACTGTGTGTTTCGTGTGAAATGCGAAACCCAATTGTGCACAGCATTGGCACAGTCTTTGTGTGAGAGTGGATGTACCTGAGTATGTGTACCTGAGTGTGAGAGAGTGGGTGAGAGACAGTGAAATTGTGAGTGTGAGAGAGACAGCGCATCAGTGCGCCAGAAGTCCACCAGAGCATGTGTCTGTAAATTTGTATTGTATTAAACTTTATTATAG
Organism: Hydrolagus colliei; assembly: GCA_035084275.1. Lineage (NCBI taxonomy): Eukaryota > Metazoa > Chordata > Chondrichthyes > Chimaeriformes > Chimaeridae > Hydrolagus > Hydrolagus colliei. Next base: position 8,511,632 of record CM068766.1, on the reverse strand, counting down.
AAAATGATTTAATTGTTGAGAACTGCTTAAAGTCATTGAGAGACATATGCAGTTTAGTTGGCTTTTAAAGGTGAAAGTTTGTTCTGTAACCTGATAACAATTTATTCCATGTCTGAGGTAGAGGAATTAACATTGTCTCTGTGGAGTGACCCAGAGATATTTTTTTTAACCTGAAATATATTTGAAGTGCAGCTCCTACACATTTCAGAAAGAAACCTGGTAAAGCTATCCTTTTAAAACAAAGCTTATGTTTCAAACTAAAAATACAATATTACTAATCTTGATTCTTATCCTTTGCAACCCAGATATTCCGATCTAAACAATTATTCCAAGTACACTCCATTTTAAAAGAATAGCAACAGAGCCCCCATTATACCATTGCTGTTATCAGAGTTCATAAAATTATAAATAATATAAAACAAAACTTGCACATTTATAGTGCATTCCACCCTGGGTAGTGTCTCAGAGCACCTAATGGGGTGCAGCCACTAATTAGCACTTTCACATTAATTGTTATTCATGAAGAAAACCATCTCACTTCAAAACGCTAGCTGTTTTTTTCATGCATAAAAAAATGACTGATTTGGGGGTATTCAGGTCATAACCTCCAGTGCAGGTGAACTTGATGGCCTGGAAGTCAGTTATTTTCGGCATGAAAAAACATTGCTAGCCAATTTTGTAAACATACTTGGAATTTGGGGTAAGTGAATGTTAGAGTCCATAAACCATATAAGAGAACCCATACTATAATGAAGCATATTATAATGAGATTCTTGAGCACTCCATAGATGTCAGCTGCCATTCTAGGGCAGTTGGGTCAGATACAGCAACACAGAGCAGTATGGCAGCAGAACACAACTAACTATACAGTCAATTCACTTTACAGTATGTTCTGTGAAGCGCTTAAAGACATAATGATAATAATAATCCCTGCATTTGATACAGCACTTTTCACATCTTCTAGATGTCTCAAAGTGCTTCACAGAATATACTGTACAGTGAATTGACTGTATATTTGTGGGCAAAACACAGCAGCCAATTGCGCACAGCAGTGTCTCACAAACAGTCATACATGACCAATTTATTAGTTTTTCTTGAGGGATTATTATTAGGCATGTGGAGTAAGGTTTTGCCCTGCCTGATTCGAACAGAGGTCTCACGCTTGTAAGGTGATGATGAGCTATATCAAATGCAACAACAACAAAATTACATTTATGGAGTGCCTTTCACGTCAGGAGGACGTCCCAAAGCACTGAACAATCAGGTCGGGACCCGAGCAGTGGGGGAAGGGTTGGGGTAGGGGGGAAGGAGAGTAGGAGAGGTGGAAGAGTTAGGAGGAGAGCAGAAGGCATGGTCAAAGAGATAGGAGGCCGGCCTTGAAGGAGGAAAGAGAGAAAGTGAGTCGAAGGGATTGCGGTATGGAGTTCCACAGTGTGGGAGCAGAGAGGCTGAAAGCCCGGCCACCGATGGTAGGGCGGTGGATGCGGAGCAGGCCAGAGCCTGTTGAGCGGAGGGGACGGGCAGGCTGATAGGGAATTGCAAATGCAAGGCTTATTACTATTATAAATACTCCAAGATATGTCATCAATTGCAACTAAAGAGTGTAGTCATGAAGAAGGCAACTTATACAGTGAAATAAAACACACAATACTGTGTTTTTTGCACAATATAGTGATTAAGTTTTCAAGTACACATATCAGTTATGTGTAAATATAATTAACAATTTGTACTTGTATATTACATTGCATGCAGGGAGAACATCTCAAAATGATTTTAAAAAGAGGGAGTGGGAGCCTGAGCTGGGAAAGAGGCAATAGGTCTTGAAAGCAGAGAGAATGGAAGCAAGGTGGAGGGTTAATACAAATATTTCTAGAGGGAGAAGGCAAAGCAAAAAATTATTCCTTGTCTCTTGGACCCAGTCCACCACTGAAGATGAGGATCTTAACATTGAGTTTTGGATGAACTAAAGTTTGGAGGGTATTGAAATGTAGCAGTTAATTTGCCTAGTTCAGAGGAGCTCAATCAGATTTGCAAAATAAAATAGTTAAACAGCAACAGTTGGTTGAGAAGTCAACAATAGTTTGCATTTTATAGTATACATCAGGACACTTCACAATGACGGGGTCAGATGCTGAGCATGGAAGAGGGAGAGAAAATGATCATATGTGAGGCTATAGGAAGGTTAGCTGAAGCCTCAAGCACTACAGAACACAAGGCAGGCACAGTGGAGTGTTTGGGGAGCAGAAGTAGAGTAGGAAATGAGGGAAGTGCTAGGGCATGAAGGGAATTGTAGGTGAGGGTAATTATTGCTTGTTCAATTACAATAATCTTTGCTTCTGATATAGTGCTTTTCACGTCTTCTAGACATCTCAAAGTGCTTCACAGAATATACTTTAGAGTAAATTGACTGTATAAGTGGGCGAAACACGACAGCCAATTGCACACGGCAGTGTCCCACAAACAGTCGTGGATTGAAATGATCCCTTTTTTTGGGGGGGGGGAATTATTATCAGGCATGTGAAGTAAGGAAACGTGCCCCTTGCTTGTGAAAGAGCAGAAATAGCACAGAATATGAGATATCCACTTAAAACAGAATTTCATTTAACTTTTCCATTACAAAACTAATCACATTCAACTGAACATGAAAATGCTAGGAATTCATTGGGATACAACCTGTAGAGCTTCTTTGCAAACTCAAGTCACAACTTGCTTTTTGTTTCCCAACAATTTTCTGAACCAGATTTGGGAGTGCCTTAATGTCTGACATTTTTCCAAAGTTACATTGCCAAACATCATCCACCCCACTTCAATGAAATCCATGAATGATTAGAAATTCTAGCCAATATAACAGAGTTCATCAGTCCAAATCATTTCAGTAGTTTCTCCTTTTTTTAAGAATAGTTGAGGATATTTTCTACACTTTAAAAAGACTTTTACTTATATTTTCAAATAGCTTTCAAAACCTGGAAGTTTTCCTGACTATGAAAGGAAAAACAAATCAACTTCTTCAGACACTTGGGTGAATTCAAAGGATTTGTTATATAATGTTACTAGTGTTAACTGAAATGTCACTCTTAAGTATTGTCCCGCTTCAGAAAGTAATTTTGGAAAGTCTCCAGAACTGAATATCAGTGTACAGTATTGTGCTTCTGAGAAGTGAAACCAGTGATGTGCTTGCAACTAGTGTTGCATGTTTGCTGGTGAGATGGCTTATTGGGTGTTTGGGAGAAAACATCTGAAGGCAAATAAAATGGAACAGGCTTAATTAGTCTGAATATAATAATTATAAGAATCCTTGCATGACACAGCAGCTTTTGTTGTAAATACAAATCAACCCATTAAACCTCAGTCACCTGGTCCAATATCTCAGGCCCTCTGCCATAAGTGAGAAAAAAATGGACATGTTCTAGTTATCAGGTTGGCGCTGATCAACAACAACAAAAGTACATTTGTATAGCACCTTTCACGTCGGGAAGACGTCCAAGTCGCTGGATAGTCAGTGTTTCAGACCTGAGCTGGGGTTGGGATCAGGGAGGGTGGAGGGAAGACAGATGACCGATGGTACGGTCTAAGAGGAGGGTCCTGAGGCGGGACTTGAAGAAGTCTCGGGAGGAGGCGGGAGGAATGCGGGATGGAATTCCAAAGGTTGGGGCAGAGTGGCTGAAGGCTTGCCCACCGATGGTTGGGCGGGTGGGTCGGGGGTCTTGGAGCAGGCCGGAGCCCAGTGAGTGAAGGGAGCGGACAGGTTGGTTGCGGACAGGGAGATCGCAGAGGTAGGGTGGGGCAAGGCTACGGAGGGCTTTAAAGGTGAGGACCAGGATCTTGAATTGAATCCTCTGAATGATGTGAAGCCAGTGCAGACAGGCGAGAATGGGGGAGATAGGGTCGCAGAGCTTGGTGCGGGAGAGGATATGGGCTAAAGACTTCTGGATGTTCTGCAGCCTATGGAGGGGGGAATTGGGAAGGCCAATAAGCAGGGTATTGACATAATTAAGCCTGGATGTGATGCAGACATGAATGAGAGTTTTAGCGGCCTGAGGGGTGAGGTTCTGGTGGAGTTGGGCAATGTTGCAGAGGTGAGGAAAGGCAGAACAGGCTATAGCATGGTTGTGGGGTAGAAAAGACAGTTGAGGATCGAACACAGGTTCCTGACTGGCTTGGCGAGATGGAGTATGCATCCGTGGAGGTTGAAACCGCCACTGTGTGAGGTGCAGAAGCGATGGGGTGAGGCAATAGAACGGTTTCAGTCTTGTTGACTGACATTCAGCTGTAGAAAGTTAGCTCTCATGCAGGACTTGATACTCCTTAGTCAGTCCTGGAATCGAGGGTGGAGGAAGAAAGAGAGTTGGATGTCATCCATTTACATATGGAAGTTGACCCCATGTCTGCAGATGATGTCACCAAGGTGGAGCATATAGATGTTGAAAAGGAGAGGACCAAGGACCCTGTGGGATGCCACACATGACAGTTGGGGGCTGGAGATGCTATTAGAAGCAACAAAGTGGAGACGATGGCAGAGGTGAGAGTTGAACCAGGTAAAGGTAGGTCTGCAAAGACTGAGCTGGGAGGATAGACAGTGTAGGAGGATAGACAGTGTAGGAGGATAGAGTGGTTGACAGACAGTGATCACTTCCTGCGCATCGCAGAGATGCCCTGTTGCCACGTATATTTGGACACACACTAGCTCATAGGCAAGGTATGAGAGGATGCCTGGAGAACTGTAGCACAGCAGAAGGAAAGGTCAGAGTAAGCCATCAGGAAAATAATTCGTAAATATTATCAGATTAAAAAAAAAAAAAATGTAATATTGTGAATGATAGGTCAAACTGCAAATGACATCCAGTACATAGAAGGAAACAATGCAAGAGTAGTCTTTGCTTTAATAGAAGTCAGCAAATAAATAATAATAATCCTTGCATTTGATATAGCGCTTTTCAAGATGTCTTCTAGATGTCTCAAAGCACTTCACAGAATATACCATAAAGTGAATTGTCTGTATATTTGCGAGCGAAACATAACCGCCAATTGCGGTTAGCAGTGTTCAACAAAGTCTTGGATCAAAAAATGACCTATTTATTATTTATTCTTCCTCGACGGATCATTATCAAGCGTGTGGATTAAGGAAACTTGCCTAAAGTTTCGACCTACCTGGAATCAAACCCAGATCTCTTGATTATAAGGCGAGTGCTCTAACCAATGAGCTACACTGAGCTAAGATAAAGCAAAACGTAGTTCAAAATGTCACAGAAGCAAAAGGTGCAGCAGGAAGATTGGGATGTCTTTTGATTCAATAAAGTTAACAATATTATATTTGGGAATAAGTTAAATATTGAGACTGAACATTAGCCCACATTTGTTTTTGATGACTATGAATTGGGCAGAAGGGGATTGTTTTAGTCCAAATTGGAATATTTGTGCAAATATACACACAATCACTAGACATTTTTTGAGGTACACTATTGTGTATAACATTTTTTACGGTGTATGAACAGTGGTAGAACTTAATTGGTCATTGTGGCCTCTGAGTTAACCTAACTTTAACTTAATCCTAAACCTACTAAATTCATTTGAGCAGCTGCTGTAAGATTCACAGTCATATCTGAAATTAGGCTGCTCAGGCTTGCTGCACTATTCAATGCTTGATCAGGCCTTGGAAAGATACCAGAAATGTGGTTCCAGAACTAGTTACAATACTTGTATTACTAGAATGTGTACAATCTCAAAATAAGTACAGTACTTTATGTGAAGTTGCTCTCAATTGTAGTAACTAAGTACAGTATATATTGACAAATGCAGCAGCCAATTTATATCCAGCAAGACCCCACAAACAAAACAACCAGGAAGTGAATGGACAATTTATCAGTAGACTGATGTCCAGGACACTAGGAAAAAATTGTATCTTTTTTCAAATAATGTCACAAGATCTTAAGTCATTTGGACTGGCAAACCAGATTTTGATTAAATATCTCATCTGAAGATGAGACTTGCATGCAAGTAGAACTGCCCTTGTCACACGCCTCTTGTTCACCGCCTTGGGACGTCCTCCCTCGTGAAAGGCGCTCTATAAATGTAAATTGTTGTTGTAATTGTTGTTGCCCCAAAGAAGTAGACTACAGTACTTCAACAACTAACGATATAGAATCTGAAAAATTCTACTGAAATTTCTAATTACACACTATTCTCAATGTCACTATTTTAATAAGATAACAACTTGGATTTATAGAGCACCCTCCACGCCAGATGGCGTCTCAGAGCGCTTCACAATAAAGGAACCCGAGCCGGGGCTGGGAGGGGAAGATGAACATGAACGGTCGAACATAAAGGTCTTCAGGCGCGACCTGAAAATGGAAAAGGAGGGTGTGAGGCGGAAGGATTGAGGGAGGGAGTTCCAGAGTTTCGGGAAGACCTGAACTCATTTCAACTAGTATCTGTAGAGAATTACTTTATTGGAATATTTAAATTTGAAAAAAAGTTAAGCATAACTCAAATAAAATAGAATTAGATTGAATGCATTTGAAACTTATTTTTTTATAATGAAAAATTACAGCTATTGAGTATGCTAAAATATACAGGATTAGAAAACATCAGTGCAGCACAGCCAATGTATCTCAAATAAACTCTTGTCTTCTTACCTTTGCACTAAAATCTTCACCAAATAGCGACGTAATTCCCTCTGGGAACACTGCCATTCTTCACCTCCTTAAATCAACTATGCCACATATTGACTATGCTGAGGGGAAAATGAACTCTAAAGGGTTCCCTTTCCTCAGCTGGAGTTCGTGTTTCCTTTTTGATGTGCTAAACATACTATTGAGGCTCAGTTTATGTAGACGTTTTATGTTTACAAATAGGGAACTCCCGATGTGAAAGGCGCTCAATGTGTAATTTTGTGGTTGTTATATGTCAACAAGATATTCAGAAGCCTTCTTTTTTGGAATAAACATTTAAGTTAAGAGTCAAATTCCAACTATAAATCTAGTTGCCCTGCTTTGCACCATCACTATTGCCTATTTTTTCTCATTGTAATTAAAACTGAATTGTTGTCCATCATGCTCCGGATAGCCTTTGATCCTGTCTCCTGTTATAACTTCGGAATCACTTCCTATGAATTGTGTCTCCTTATACACACTAAAAACTGCTGATGATAGTTCCAGTTATCTACCTATAAGCATCCCTAACTCCCTCTCCTTTACCTGCCTTGCACACCAACACTTTATAATTTACGTTTATGTTTATCGTACTCTCTTCCTCCAATCTCTCTTCCTCGGTGTTCATCCACAATGAACAACATTTGACAATTGTTAGCCCAACTCCCCAATTTATCCAAACACTTGCGATATTTGTAATTCACCCTTCATCTTAGATTTTAGGAATTTTACTTGATTTTTCTCCCCAAGAAGCCCCCTCGCCAGTTAACACCAATCGCAAGCACATCACTGGTGTCACTCTTGGAATCACAGCCCTTCAGGTGCCTGGCGCTGGAGGCTTCCCATCAGCACTGATTGCTCGGCGACTTTCCAAGAGTTTCAACACATTCAAACACGGCAAAAGCAACATTTGAAACTAAGAATCCAGTTAACAGGAGAAAGAATATTTACAGGGGGAAAAAAATAATTTAGAAATTCACCCAAGAAATCACAGAGCCTCACCGTCCCTCCACCAGGACTAAAATTCATGTAATAAAAATAAAGTTTGTTTCAAACAATAATGTGTTTAAAAGTAGAGTATACGGGAGGGGGAGGTGCAGAGCAGAAAGTTGCTTTGCTGCCCTTGCGGGTCCTGAGGTGAAAGTTGTTGTTAACCTGAACTACAACAAACCAACCGCCATTTTGCCACAAACGCGATAAAAGGCTGCGCGGCGGCGGCGCACGTGCCCCAGAGCCCGCCTGAGGGGGAAAGTCCCCAAAATGTGGAGGCAAAAAGGGGAGAGAAAGTGAGGGTCCAGCGGCGGCCGGGCGGGGCCGGCAATGCGGCTCTGAAGCCAGACTCACCCGAGCGGCTGTTGGGGGGAAACAGTCTCCTGGAGACGCGGCTGTGGCGTTTGTCCCTCAGGCAACAGTTGCTAGAGATTCTCCCGCCCGCCCGCTCGCGTCACACGGCTCCCGCCCACAGCCACCATTGGCCACACTCGGCACCTCACCGAGTACCATTGGCTGGCTGCGATGTCAATCATTCCCCAGCCACCCGCTTCCGCTGCCAGTTGATTGGTTCGTGATCTATCAATCACACCCTAGCTGTAACTTCCTGTGTGCGTAACGCGTCCCTCCCCTGCACGTTGATTGGTTACCTCGGCTGCCACTCAAACCTGCCATTGGGTGGAGCCTACGCAAAATCATTATACACTCACCGTTACACACGGGCACACTCACCGTTACACACTCACACACGGGCACACTCACCATTACACACTCACACACAGGCACACTCACCGTTACACACTCACACACGGGCACACTCACCGTTACACACGGGCACACTCACCGTTACACACTCACACACGGGCACACTCACCGTTACACACTCACACACAGGCACACTCACCATTACACACAGGCACACTCACCGTTACACACACACGGGCACACTCACCGTTACACACTCACACACAGGCACACTCACCATTACACACAGGCACACTCACCATTACACACAGGCACACTCACCGTTACACACACACAGGCACACTCACCGTTACACACTCACACACAGGCACACTCACCGTTACACACTCACACACAGGCACACTCACCGTTACACACTCACACACAGGCACACTCACCGTTACACACTCACACACAGGCACACTCACCGTTACACACTCACACACAGGCACACTCACCGTTACACACTCACACACAGGCACACTCACCGTTACACACTCACACACGGGCACACTCACCGTTACACACTCATACACAGGCACACTCATCGCCACACTCACACACGGGCACACTCACCGTTACACACTCACACACAGGCACACTCACCGTTACACACTCACACACAGGCACACTCACCATTACACACTCACACACGGGCACACTCACTGTTATACACGGGCACACTCACCGCCACACATTCACACACGGACACACTCACCGCCACACATTCACACACATGCACACTCACTGTTACACACTCACACACAGGCACACTCACTGTTACACACACACAGGCACACTCACCGCCACACACTCACACACAGGCACACTCACTGTTACACACTCACACATGGGCACACTCACTGTTGCACACACACACACATCACACTCACTGCCACACACTCACGCATGGGCACACTCACTTACACACACACGGGCACACACACACACAGACACACCACCACACACTCACAGATGGGCACACTCACTTTTACACACTCACACGAGCACACTCACCAGCACACATGGGCACACTCACTGCCACACACTCACACACAGGCACCCTCACTGTTACACACACACAGGCACACTCACTGTTACACACACACAGGCACACTCACTGTTACACACTCACACACAGACACACCACCACACACTCACACATGGGCAAACTCACCACTACACACACACATGAGCACACTCACTGTTACACACTCACATGGGCACACACTTACACATTCACATGGGGGCACACTCACCATTACGCTCACACACGGGCACAGTTATATGGGCACTCACACAGTGACACACACATTGTTATACAAACAGTGACACACTCACAGGGGCACACTCACTCACATTCACACATGGACACTGCTACACACAGACACACTCACTGGTACACACTCACACAGTGACACACACATTGTTATCCTGACACTTACACATTGTGGCACATATACTGTTACACACACTTAAACACAGTGTCACAGTTTTACTGTTACATACGTTACACAGACTCATGCTTTATAGACAGCTAACACTCAGGCTCCACACTTCAAATGGAGGAACCACCATCCAATGGGAAGGGCCCCTGTACTGTGTTGACCATTGGGAAGTTCACAGAGAGTTCCTGGTGCCTCCCATCCACCTGACACGCTGGGCGTTGTGAGGGTTTAAACCCACACTTGTCAGATGTCAAATCCCTGGGTGGGAGGGATGTATATTAATACATGGGCTCTCATGGCAACTGACATGCTTGCCAATGAAATGCCAGAATCGAGCATGCCCTCTGTGGCGACAGTGGCCACTGTTGATAACAGCACTGGCCAGCCTACCTCATCAGCAGGATTTGGAAGTGCAGACCAGTCCATTCTACAGTTAACTTCCTACCTGTCAACACGACCAAAGCCCTCCTGATTGGCATGCGCCAGCACCTCCACACCTCAGGCACTGCCATCATCAACCTCCATGGTTGCTCACTACATCTCACCAAGCCAGTCAGGAAGCTAGGTATCTTGTTCAATCAACTGTCTTTTCTCTCTCACATCCATGCCATGAACCGCTCTGACTTCCCCCGACTCCGCCACTACCTCACCCCTCATGCCGCTGGAATTCTCATTCGTGCATTCATAATTTCCAGGCTTGATTATGCCAACGTCCTGCTTGTTGGCCTCCAAAATTCCTCCCTTCGTAGGCCACAGATCATACAGAACTCTGCAGCCTGTGTCCCCTCTTGCACCAGACTCCACGAACCTATCTCCCCCATTCGTGCCCGACTTCACTGGCTTTCTATCACACAGAGGATTCAATTCAAGATCCTTGTCCTCGCCATTAAAGCCCTCTATGGCCATGCTCACCCCTACCTCAGCAAACTTATAACCCCCTACCATCCTGTCCGCTGCCTCTGCTCAGCGGGCTCCAACCTGCTCCATGTCCCCTGATCCACCTCCTCACCATTGGCAGGCGAACCTTCAGCCACTTTGCCCCCAACCTTTGGAATTCCCACCTCGCCCCCTCCCTAGCCTCCTTCAAGTCCTGCCTCCAAATCCTCCTCGAACCATGCCATCAGTTCCCCCCGCAATCCCTCCCACCCTTTCCTCCACCTTCCCTGAACCTGACCCTAACTCAGCTCCAAAACACTGACTAACCAGCGCCTTGGGACGTCCTCCCGATATGAAAGGTGAGATACAAATGTAATTTTGTTGCTGTTGTTGTTAGACTCCAGCAGTTACCTCAAATGGAATCCTCAATCTAGCTCTTGCCAATCTGGATCTAATACTCATTCCATTCTAATAAATCTCCCTGAAATGCCCATGTATAGATGGGATTAATGGAATTCTCAGTTTCTTTATTATGGTGATTGGTTTCTGTATGTGTCAGACACCCAGCTGAATCCCCTCAAAACTCTGAGACGCCATCCGACGTGGAGGGCACTGTATAAATCAAAGTTGTTGTTGTTGAGAGGAATATGTAACCTTCCAGTGTTAATCATGTTAACCTGCTAAGGGGCTAGGGGGAGAGAGGACAGTTACAAATCACTCACCGGGAACAGGTCCTGTTAATTCTGCGTGTCTGACTCTGCTGTCAATGCTGAACTACAGGGTTTTAGATAACTAAACTGCAGCAGTTACCCCTGTACAGACTCAGGTTTGACAAGAGTGAGAGAAAGCCTGCCCCGGTGACTGCTCCACTGCTCCAAGTCCTATCAATGAGCCAGGCTGGCTGGCTTCTCAGTGCCGGGACACAACTGGCACAAGATACTAGAACTGAACTAAAGGCAGCCACAGAGGGCTGGCTTGATTCCGACATTCCAAATGTAACCTTGGATCCAGTCCAGCTTGAAAGAGACCCTGCTTACCTTCCTCCAAGGAGGATAGACACTTATTTTTCTTCCTCATCCAAATGGTCATTTGAAGTCAATAACTGTGGGTTTGAGCCCTCACAAGGGGGAATGACAGGTACTAGCTCAGCATGAAAACATTGCCACCATTTTCCTGCCCACAGCTCGGACACACATGCCTTCCCATTGAGCAAAGTTCTACCAGTTGAAGGTGTGAAGTTTGAACATAAAGGAGGACTGTTTGGACACAGGTCTTGCCTGCACGAGCTTGGCATATATCCCTGTTATAGTCTGAGAGTTTCCCTGGGTTTCCATCATCACTCAACTATGTAAAGCCCAAGAGACTCTGCTTCCTTGCTGACTCAGCAAGTGCTTTCTGCAGCTCGAAGATTAATGCACATTTAGTGCACAGGAGGGAGCTGGATTTCCATGTCTGGTTTAGGCTTCTCCAATTCGTCTTGTGATCGTCTCATGGGTGTTTAAGAAGCATGAAGTTTTATTCCTGGTTGTCCCGTCTTATTTTTCTTCCTCATCCAAATTCACTCCACATTCTACAAATCAAAAACAACAACTTTGATTGATATAGCGCTCTCCAAGCCAGACGGCGTCTCAGAGCACTTCACAATAGCGAATCCTGGGGCTGAGCCAGGGGGAGGGGGAAAAGGTGACCAAAAGCGCAAACGAAAAGTAAAGTATTTAGCCAAGACCTGAAAGTAGGAAAGGAGGGGGCGAGGTGAAGGGAGTGAGAAAGGGAGTTCAAGAGCCTCACGGCGTGGTGGCTGAAGGCACGGCCGCCAACGGTGGAACGGAGGATTTGGGGGACAATGAGGAGGCCAGACCCGGTAGAGCGAATTGTTGCTACAACAATAACTTGTATTAGTATATTGCCTGCCTATGGACAATGCAAAATAATAATTGAAGCGCTTTGAAACATCTTGAAGACGGGATAAGGCTCTACATCAAAAGCAAGGATTATTATTAATGACATTGATACACTGTCTTTGTAGTAATTTATTGGTGGAAATTCACAGCAGTGTTCTTCACATTCAGGCAAAACTTTCCATTCATTTCAAATAAATCCTATTTTATGAAGTGTTTTCAGGTGTTTGTATGCAGACATAAATAATAAATAATCCTTGCATTTGATATAACATCATCACTTTGTCAAAATGTTGTTGTTGAATATGCCTCACAGGAGATAGGAAATATTGTAAATCGCAGTGACATGAGTTTATGAGCATTTTTGGATGAACAAGTCAGTCAATTTGTATACAGCAATGTCCCATTGCTGTATACAAATTGTGTACAAATAAAATTGTATTTTATTTGTGGAATTATTAGCCAGGCCACCAGGAGCAATTTTCTTATTGAATAGTTTGTGGAGCTCCTGTAGCTCAGTAGTTAGCGCACTCGCCTTACAAGCGTGAGACATGTGTTTGAATCCAGGCAGATGAGGGCAAAACTTTGGGCAAGTTTCCTTACTCCACATGCCTAATAATAATCCATCCAAAAAAATCCACAATGATAAAATTGGTCATTTCAATCCACGACTGTTTGTGGGACGCTGCTGTGTGCAATTGGTTGCCGCATTTCGCCCACAAATATACAGTCAATTCACTTTACATTATATTCTGTGAAGCGTTTTGAGACATCGATAAGATGTGAAAAGCACTATATCAAATGCAAAGATTATTATTATTCAGAGGATATTTAACAACAACAAAATTACATTTATAGAGCGCCTTTCACGTCGGGAGGACGTCCCAAGGCGCTGAACAATCAGGTCGGGACCGAGCAGGGGTGGGGAAAGGGTCGTGGTAGGGGGAAGGGGAAGGAGAATGTGAGAAGAGGGAGAGTTAGGAGGGGATCAGAAGGCGCGGTCAAAGAGGTAGGTCTTGAGACCGGCCTTGAAGAAGAAAAGGGAGGAAGTGAGATGAAGGGATTGCATGATGGAGTTCCACAGTGTGGGAGCAGAGAGGCTGAAAGCCCGGCCACCAATGGTACAGTGGTTAGGGCAGTGGACGCAGAGCAGGCCAGAGCCTACTGAGCGGAGGGAACAGGCAGCTGATAGGGAGATAGCAGGTTGCAGAGATAGGCGGGGGCAAGGCCGTGAATGGCCTTGAAGGTGAGGATGAAGATCTCGAATTCGATCCTCTGGGGGATGGAGATGGGTGCGGGTGGGAGTGATGTGGTCGCGGAGCCTGGTGCGGAAGAGCACATGAACTGCAGAGTTCTGAGTAATCTACAGCCTATGAAGGGAAGAGCTGGGAAGGCCGATGAGGAGAGCGTTCCCATAATCCATCCTAGATGTAATGAAAGCATGTATGAGTGTTTTGGCAGCATGGGGCGGAGTGGTGGAGTCTGGCAATGTTATGGAGTGGTCTCAAATCTCAAATAACACCTATTTGAACAAACAGATTGGACATCAGCCTGTCAGCCTGGCTTGTGAGATCAAAGACTCAGCAAAGGGGGTGGGGGCTGTAATCATAATAATAATCCTTGGAGAGGAGGGCGGAAGATTGAGATCAGGTGGAATAATAATAATAATAATAATAATCCTGGCATTTGATATAGCGCTTTTGATGTCTTCTAGATGTCTGAACGAGAATATACTGTAAATTGAATTTATATTTTGCCACAAAACAAGGTAGCCAATTGTGCACAGCAGTGTTTCACAAACAGACGTGGAATGAATTGACAAGATTATTATTTTTATGAGGGATTATTATCAGGAATGTGGAATGAGGAAACTTATCCAAGGTTTCACCATGCCTGGTATTGAACCCATGTCTCTCACTTGCAAAGCGAGTGCTCTAACTACTGAGCTACAGGACTCCACAGGAATCATGGGATTTACTGTGAAGTGTAGTGACTGTGATTTGTGATCCTGTGAAGCATCCCAATAAACCAACAACAACAACAAAATTGCACTTATATCGTGCTTTCACGACGGGAGGATGTCCCAACAGTTAGGTCGGGACTCGAGCGGTGGGGGTGGGGGTGGGGGGGGGAGGCGGGGGGGGGGGGGGGGGGTTGGGGAAGGGGGGAGGGGAAGGAGAGTGGGAGAGGGGGAAGAGTTAGTGGAGGAGCCAAAGGTGCAGTCGAAGAGGGAAGTCTTGAGACCGGCCTTGAAGGAGGAAAGGGAGGCAAGGTGGAGGGGTGGAGTTTCACAGTGTGGGAGTAGAGAGGCTGAGAGCCCGGCCGCCGATGGTTGGGTGATTAGGGCAGAGGACGCGGAGCAGGCCTGAGTCTGCTGAATGGAGGGTGCGGGCAGACTGATAGGGAGACAGTAGGTCAGAGAAATAGACAGGGGCCTTGAAAGTGAGGACGAGGATCAAACCAGTCGTTTGATATCACTGTATTGGATATCACCGCATTGATCATTAAAAACTGTTTGAATGTTGCTTGTTTTACATGTTGTTCCTCTTGAGGTATTTTGCATTTCCTTATCATCGTAGAGACGCCAGAAATTGGGAGTGAAAGGATTCCACTTTGTTAATTCCTGACCAGTTTCACATTACAGTGTAACTCACCTTCCACCTGCTGGGGGCAATGTGGAGCTATGGGCAATTGCCATTTCCAAGAACATTTGAAACAGCCTGTGAGTCGACAGTGACACTAGAATATAGTACTTGCATTTACACAGCCCCACTCGTCCAACAACAACCAAATTACATGTATAGAGTGCCTTTCACATTGGGAGGAATAGTGCAGGCTAGTATCCCAGAGGGTTTGACAGTGGCAAGAGCCCACCGCCGAGCCCCAGTTTCTGTTTTACACTCTTCAGTATTGTTTTTTATGGGAATCTCCTTTTTTACAATCTTTTTTCTCTGTGTCTGTTGCAGTAGTTGCTTTGTCTGTGTTCAAATCTTCCACAAAATCCGTGTCCACAAAATTTCCAGTCAACTCATTGTACAATATATGATGTGACAAAGCGCTACGTTAACAGCAACAATAAAATAACATTTGTATAGTGCCTTTCATATTGGGAGGATGTCCCAAGGCACTGAACAGTCAGGGTCAGGACTGGAGCATGGGGGATGGGGGGGTGGGGAGGTGCTGCAGGGTTGGGATAAGGGAGGGCAGAGAGGTAGGAGGGGAGGCTGAAGGCACAGTCGAAAAGGAGGGTCTTCAGACCAGCCTTGAGAGGCCATCCAGCGTGGAGGGCGCTATATAAATTGAAGTTGTTGTTGTTGAAGGAGACAAGGGAGGGAGCAAGGCAAAGGGATTGTGGGATGGAGATCCAAAGGATGGGGGCAGAGAGGGTGAAACATTATTATTATCGTTTTGTTTTTTCCATCCCATCTCTGTTTACGCTGCTAACCTCTCGGGTTCTCCACTGAGGCTGTGTTGCCTTCCTCTCAATCTCTGCTCTAGGAGGTTTCTTCATAGATCTCAATTCTGATTCTTCCTAATTTTTTTCCTCATCTGTCCTCCTTCTCTTCCCGGGGATTATTGGATCAATAAAGTACTTGCCTTCCTCATCTCTGCTGGCAGGTTCCACCTCTGAGCCATTTGATTCCATATCTAAGCTGCCCAGCAAGCTCTCCAATCTTGATCTCACCTCCTGCTTCTCTAAAGCTGACTTGTGCTTTTGCCTTCTACCCAGTGTCTTCTCTTGTTCCACTCAGGTTCTGGTTGTCTATTCCTGCATTGTCTTGTATCATTGGAATAGCACTAGCAAACAAAGCACTCTTTCCCTTCTGCTGGACATCTCCTTATAGGGGCTGGTGGGTCAGTAACTGGGGCAAATAGATAGAAGATAATTGACAAAAGAACCAGAGGGGAGATGATGAGAATGTTTTTTTACCACACAGGGAGCTGTTACGGTCTGAAATGCACTGCCTAGGAGGGTGGTGGAAATAGATTCAGTAGCAACTTTTAAAAGGGAATCATATTATAAGATTATAAGATGACGGCGGCGGAGGGTTAGGCACCACCTCCACAACCACCACCAAACCTGAGGCCGCAAACACAGGATGCAGAGCTACACCCCGTGCGTCTGTGGGGGGCTGCGGGGGGCTGGGTGGGGGCTGGTGGGAGCTGGGGGGGGGGGCTGGGTGGGGGCTGTGGGGGGGGTGACTTGGGGGCAGGTCCACCCCAACCCAGGCATTTCATCGTCATTGGCCGTGAACGTGGTGAACTCGCTCGTCAACAACATCCTCGAGCGGTTCCCCTGTGAGGTACTTTACCTGATCCGGTGCTGCAATGTGGATCATCTCGTGGCGGGAGATCCGGACGGAGGTGGGGCTGCTGCCGGGGGAGCTGGCCAGACACGCTGTGTCTGAGGTACCAGGGCCGTCACCAAATCACCGGGTTCACCAGCTGAGGAGCCGGTGGGTTTTGGGACCTGTCACCGCACTGGGCCCTGTTTCCCGCCATTTTGAAGATGATCCAGGCGGGCGGCGAGGACAAGGAGCGGTTACTGGGCTATTGGTGATTGTTGTTGTTATTAATTTGGTTGTTTATTCTTGTCGTTTAATCCCCCCCTTTGCCCCCTAACCTTTCCACACACACTTTTTTCTTCTTCCCTCCCTCCCTTTCCCCCCTTTCTCTCCCCCTTTTCCCCATTCCCTCCCTCTTCCCTTTGCCCCCTTTCTCCCCATTTCTTCCTGATTTTAACCCCACACCACATTTCACTCCCTCTACCCCCTCTTTTACACCTTTTTCCCCTGGCCCCATTTCCGTGACTGTTTGTGGGACACTGCTGTGCGCATTTTGTCTGCCACGTTTTGCCTACAAATATATGGTCAATTCTCCTACTCTTCTTCCCCCTACCCGACTCCTCCTCCCTTGCTCTTGTCTCTACCTGACTGTACAGCGCTTTGGGACATCCTCTTGACATGAAAGACGCAATATAAATTTACGTTTTATAGCGTAGTTTTGATTGATTGATATAGGTACTTGAAAAGTAAAAATTGCAAGGATATCATCGAATTTTTTTCATAGAATTTTACGGCACAAAAGGAGGCCATTCAGCCCATCGAGTCTGTGTCAGTATGGTGGAAGAGCAGACGTGGGAACTGATTGGGCAGCTCTTCCAAAGAGCAAGGAGTCCAATGGGTCCAATGGACTCCTCTGTGCTGTAATATTCTATGATTCTATGATATTCTAATGCGCATTTCTCAGATGTCTTTTGTATTTGGCCTCTGTCTCGGCCTGTAGCCTCACTGCACTCCATCTTCCTCATCCCGGTCATTTCAGCTGCTTCCTGGAGCCAGTTCTTCCATTCCCATATCACTTTCTGTATCTCGCTCGATTTCTCTCATTCTCACAACACATGTATTATCTGTGAAGTGGTTTGAAGTGTTAAGTTCTGCTGTAGGAGCTTGCTGTGTATCCCACTGTCTCTATTTCAAATCACAATCTGGACCCTGATCATTTCTTCTCTGAAGGCTCTCTAGTTGCACGTTTTGCTGAATGATTGTAATAACGGGTTGCTGGTGGCACAGGGGAGGCCAGGAGCAGAGACAGCAGTAAATCTGCTCTGAGTTACAGACAGAGAGAGGATCTGAGCAGAAAATAGAGGCTGCCCCAGAGCTTAGCTTTGGCTCATACAACACGCATCATAACATCAGATATTATTAGCATGTGAGACTCCATTGCCTACCCCCACTGGCTCACATACAGACAACCCCTCCCCCGCCTCCTACACACACTGCCCTCCCCCTACCCACAACCCTCACAATGTACTGAATGGAGCTGCGCTATACTAGTAAATGGGAAACTGTTACAATAGGAAGATTGCCATCATTAACATAATGTGAAGCATATTGAGCTCCGCTTGTTATAATTGACTGTTTTTTCATCATCTTAAAAATAGTAATAAATAGTTTTACACCAATGTCACATTCCTGCTAAATTCTGGAATGTGGTGAGTGACTGAGGCTGGACCCAGTGCAGCCAGGGCAGGGGTGCCAGGGATGGGTGAGACTGGGGGAGGGGACCAGGCTGGGGTTGGGGTGGGAGGTTTGGATGGGCTGAGGTGGGGTGCGAGTGGGGGGGAAGGCTGGGCTGTGGTGCGGTGGGATGTGTGGCTGGGGGAGGTGCCAGGAATGAGATGGGATGGGGTGGGAGGCTAGGGTGTGGGAGGTGCCAGGAATGAGAAGGTACAGAGATGTAAAGCCATGTCTTTCACACAGGACATGAGGTGTGTGGAGGCATTCTCACTCACAGAGGCTACATTGGGGGTAATGAGGGGAGAGTGGGTTAGACTGGGGGGAGCAAGGGGGGAGTGGGGTCTGACATAGAGAGAAGCAGCAGTGAGGACACGGGTTATTTGCTATAATATTTTCTGTGTCTGTTGGAATGCAGCCAAAGCCTGGAATGTCTGGAGGAGACCCCGTTGTTTATAATAATAATAATTCTCACGTTTCACCTCTTGTCGTGAACATCTCAGAGCCTTTCCCAGAGATTTCTGTCACGTGTAGTGACTACCAACAACCTACAAATGACATTTTCTCTATGATACAGGACACCAGGGGAGGCTCCTCAGCCCTGTGGCCACAGGCAGCAGTTTAACAAGATGTTGCTGTGAGATGACTGATGGGCTGCTGGCTGGCAGAGTGGCTGTTTACACAGCAGATGCTGGACATTGCACAATAAGCACGATAAGTGATTGTTTTTGAGCGCAGGAAGCTCCAGCAACGAGCAGCCGCCCTGACCTCAGGCTGGCGAGTGTCTTCAGAAGAGCTGAACCCAGCATGATTGTGGTTACACTCACAGTGACACAGTCACACACATTCACACAGTCACACACACACAGTCACACACTCACAGTCACACTCACACAGTCACACACTCACAGTCACACTCACACAGTCACACACTCAGTCACACACATACACAGTCACACACACAGTCACACACACACTCAGTCACACACTCACACACAAAAACAGTCACACACACTCACACAGTCACGCACACACAGTCACACAATCACACTCACAGTCACACACGCACACTGTCACACAATCACACACACTCACATAGTCACACACACACTGTCACACACACACACTTTGTTACACATTCACACAGTCACACACTCACACACAGTCACACATGCCGCTCTCACTGTGCTAGTTATTGGCAGTACCCCTTGGTGGGCATGCGGTCCCCGCCCACCCCACACACAGACCCTGCGACAGACTTGCATTGGGGACAGAGTTACACATGAATGTTGAAGCTTTGTCCCTGGTTGGGCTGTGACTTCTCCCTGCACTTGAGGAGTGTGGCCCGGGCACCGGAGACCACAGCTGCCTCGTCCTATAACAAGATTGTCTCAACAATCCAACATTCAATTGATTGTTTGCCCCCGAGCTGTTTGTGGGGTATCACTGTGCAGAACACGAGCAGGGCCTTCAATAAACAACGTTTGACAAAGTTCACTGGTTTAGAGTCAGAGACAGACAGACAGACAGAGTGACAGGAAGACAGACAGGGAGGCATACAGACAGACAAAGAGACAGACACACAGGCAATGGACAGACAGGGAGACAGACGGGCAGGGAGATGGTGGGACAGGCAGGGGGACAGGCAGACCAACAGGAGAGAGCTTCTCAGACAGTGAGGCAGTAACCCTTGGCCCCCCAGTTCCCCTCGGCAGTTGCTGTGGAATGTGGTCTCCAATTACAGCCCAGCATGTGGGCCTCCTCTTCCTCTCTTCAAAGCGGCTGCTGCTGTTCGGGGGAGTTTGGAGAGCATTGAGGTGTCACACCACCAACCAAAGGTCAACTGAGAAGCCATTCAATTACAAGCCGCTCAGACACTGCTGTTACACACATTCTACACGTCCTGCCATTGTAACTGCGTCGCTCTGACACTCACCATTCTTTACAAGTATAAAACAAAAGTCACTGGGAATACTGAGCAGGTCAGGCAGTATCTATGGAGAGAGGAGAGTGAGTTCACGTTTCAGGTCAATGAACAACGGTCACATTCCTCTCGCCATGATAATAATAATAATAATCCTGGCATTTGATATAGAGCTTTTCACATCTTATCGATGTCTCAAAGCGCTTCACAGAATATACTTTAAAGTGAATTGTCTGTATATTTGCGAGCGAAACATAACCGCCAATTGCGGTTAGCAGTGTTCAGCAAAGTCTTTGATCAAAAAATGACCTATTTATTCTTCCTCGACGGATCATTATCAAGCGTGTGGATTAAGAAAACTTGCCTAAAGTTTCGACCTACCTGGAATCAAACCCAGATCTCTTGATTATAAGGCGAGTGCTCTAACCAATGAGCTACACTGAGCTAAGATAAAGCAAAACGTAGTTCAAAATGTCACAGAAGCAAAAGGTGCAGCAGGAAGATTGGGATGTCTTTTGATTCAATAAAGTTAACAATATCATATTTGGGAATTTAAGTTAAATATTGAGACTGAACATTAGCCCACATTTGTTTTTGATGACTATGAATTGGGCAGAAGGGGATTATTTTAGTCCGAATTGGAATATTTGTGCAAATATACACACAATCACTAGACATTTTTTGAGGTACACTATTATGTATGACATTTTTTATGGTGCATATTGTGGGTGAAACATAGCAGCCAATTGCATGCAGCAGTGTCCCACAAACAATCGTGGATTGAAATGACCATTTATTATTTGTTTTGAAGGAATTATTACCCCCACACAAGCGATACGCTAATTGCCTAACAATGGTTTTCCTACTCACTGCTAGATAAACAGGGGAGTGTGAAATTTAAAAAAATGGTGGTGGTGATGGGGGAATTAGGCGCAACCTCTACCGAAGCCGCAAGAACAGGGTCTTGAATTGAATCCTCTGGGTGGTGGGGAGCGAATGGTGTCAGGCAAGGGTGGGAAAGATGGGGTCACAGAGCTTGGAGCCACGGAAGGCCACGGAGTTCTGGATGATCTGCAGCCTATAGAGGGAGGAAGCTCTCTGAGACGCTGTCTGGTGTGGATATAAATCGAAGTTGTTGTTGTTGAATTGGGAAGGCCGACAAGCAGGGCATTGGCGTAGTCAAGCCTGGATGTGATGAAGGCATGAATGGGGATTTCAGCGGCCTGAGGGGTGAGGTAGTGGCAAAGTTGGGTAATTTTGAGGAGATGAGGGAAGGCAGAGCGAGTCATGGCTTGGATGTGGGGGAAGGAAAGACAATTGAGGATCGAACAAGACATTTAGCTTCATGACTGGCTTGATGAGGTGGAATGTACAACCATGAAGGTTGATGCTGCCAGCACCAGAGGCATGAAGGCGCTGGCATGAGCCAATCAAGAAGGCCTCAGCCTTATTGACATTCAACTGTAGAAAGTTAGCTCTCATCTAAGACTTGATGTCTGACACAGTCTGACGGACAGTAGTAGTCCTGGAGTTGAGGGTACAGGCAGAGAGTTAGAGTTGGATGTCATCCGCATACATGTGGAAGTTGACCCTATTTCTGTGGATGATGTCACCAAAGGGGAGCATATAGATGTTGAAAAGTAGAGGGCCAAGGGGGACACCACAGGTGACAGTGCAGGGGCTGGAGGAGAAACCATTGCTGCCAACAAATTGGAGACGGTGAGAGAGGTAGGAGTCGAACCAGGCAAAGGCAAGTCCATGAAGATTGAGCTGGGAGGAGAGGCGGTGTAGGAGGATGGAATGGTCGACAGTGTTGAAGGCAGCAGAGAGGTCAAGGAGGATCCAGAGGCAGAGAGAGCTATAGTCACAGATATTTAAAATGTCGTTATAGAGTTTGACCAGGGCAGTCTCTATGCTTTGGGCAGCTGTATGTAAGAGAGTGTGTGTGAGAGAGAGAGAGAGTGTGAGAAACTGTGTGTAGGAGAGTGTGTGTGAGACAGTGTGAGAGAGAGTGTGGGAATATGTTTGAGAGTATGTGTGGGTGTGTATGAGACTGTGTGTGCGCAAGTATGTGTGTGAGTGTCTTTGAGAGAGTGTGCATGAGTGTATGAGTGAGTGTGTGAGTGAGAGTATATGTGTGAGAGAGTATGTCTGAGAGTGTGTGTAAGACTGTGCTTCAGTTTGTGTGTGAGTGTGTGTGGGAGAGTGTGTGTCTGAGAGTATGTGTGACAGACAGGCATATGTATGAAGGTGTGTTTGAGTGTGTGCAAGAGTGTGTTTCTGTCTTTGAGAGTGTATGAGAGTGAGTTCATGAGAATGTGTGTGAATATGTGTTTGTGTGTGAGAGTATATGTGTGTGCTTGTGAGAGTATGTGTGAGTGAATGTGTGAGAGTGGTTGGGGCTGGGGTTGTGAGTGTGTGTGTAAGAGTGTGAGTATGTGTGAGAATATATCTGAGTATGTGTTTGAGAGTATGTGAATGTGTGCGAGAGTGTGTGAGAGAGTGTTTATCTGTGTGCGTAAGTGTGTGTGTTTTAGTGTTTGTGTTTCAGTGGGTATGTCTGTGTGTGAGTGTGTGTGTATGAGATGTGTATGTTTGAGAATGAGTGTGTGAGAGTGTGGGTGAGATTGTGAGAGTGTATGAGAGAGTGTGTTTGTGTAACAGTATGTGTGTTTCAGTATGTGTGTTTCAGCGTGTGTGTCTGTGAGAGTATGTCTGAGAGTATGAGAGTGTGTGTGTGTGAGAGTGGGTGTGTATGTGACTGTGCATGAGAATGTGTGAGTGCATATGTTTGTCAGACTGTTTCAGTGTTTGTGTCTGAGTGTGTGTGTGACTGCATGAGAATGAATTTGTGTTTCAGTGTGTGTCTATTTGAGAGTGTGTGAGTATGAGTGTGTGAGTGTATGTGTTTGAGTATGTCTGAAAGTATGTGTGAGAGTGTGTATGAGAGGGTGTATGAGAAGGCATGCATATCTGTGAGAGTATGTGTGTGAGAAAGAGTGTGTGCAAGTGTGTGAGTGTATATGAGTGTGTGCAAGAGAGTATCTGTGAGAGTGAATGTGAGTGTGTGTGTTTGTGGTGAGAGTCTGTGTACAAGAGTGTGTGTACTTGTGAGAGTGTGTGAGACTGTTTGTGTGTGTGAGAGTGTATGTGTGTGAGAGTGTATGTGTGTGAGTTAATATATGAGTGCATGTGTGTGATCATGAGAGTGTATGAGAGACTGTTTGTGAGTTTCTGTTTGTGTGTGAGTGTGTATGTGAGCGCATGTGTACTTGTGAGTGTGTGAGGGAGAATGTTTGTAATTGTGGTTGGGGTTGGGATTGGGTTTGAGTGTGAGGGGGTGTGTGGGGAGTTTGTATATGTGTGTGTGGGGTAGGGTGGGTGGTGTGTGTGTGTGTATTGTGTGTGTGTGGGGGGGGTAGGGAGTGTGTGCGGGGAGGGGAGTGTATGTGTTGGGGGAGGTAGTGTGTGTAAGGAGGTACTTGAGGGGTGGGGGGAGGGTGGGAGTATGTGTGGTGGGGGGAGTGTATGTGGTGATGGGACGATCTTTTAAAAGTTTCATTTGGAAAATTTGTCAAATAGAAAAATAATTTACAATCAAACCAGAATCTGGGAACATTCTCCAGGATTAATATCTTATTAAAGGATTTTCACAAATGTTGGAATTTCAGATTGATGACTTCAATGTAAAATCAGCTTGAAACCATCAGCCCCCATGTCCCAGCCCCCCCTCCCCCTCTCCTAGCCTCCCTCCCCCTCCCAGTCCCCTCCCCCTCTCCCAGCCCCCCTCCTGCTCTCCCAGCACCCCCCCCCCACTCCCAGCTCCCTCCCCTCTCACTCTCCCAGCCCCCCTCCCACTCTCCCATTCCCCCTCCCCTTTCCCAGACACCCTCCCCCTCCCCCATCCACCCTCCACTGCTGTCATTACAGGTTTTCCCAATTCTGGACATTCCTGAGATTCAGGAAACTGCATCATCAGGAATGTGCTGCCGATGGAGAGAACCATTCCCACTGCAAATACCTGAAGGTAGCCGCAGGGGGGTGGGGGGGGAGAGAGGGAGAGACACAGACAGGCAGATAGAGCCACACAGACGGAGTGAGACACACACACAAGTTGTTCAGGTCATACAGCTGCTCTGTGAGCTCATGTCTGGTTTAATGACATTTGTTTCTTTATTGTAAGCTACAGCACGAAGTGTTGAGCAGGGGAGTGAGAAGCTCAGTCTGTCTTGGGGTCACCTCGAGTCTGTAGGTTGTGAGTTTGAGCCCCACGTTGGGACTTTGAGCTCATAGTCTAACATAATGCCCCAGAGCAGTGCTGGGGGAGAGAGCTCTGGATATCTGAGACACCGTGATATCCAGCTTGTTGAGTTCAAGATCCTCATTCTTGCTTTCAAATGCTTTCATTGTCTCAACCCAACCCACTGCTGTGACTCCTCTACCGTAATGACCCAACTGTTCCCTTCACTCACTCCCCTCGCTCTTCCCTTCCTCCTACACTCTACAGGACTCCTCATCTCCCTGCTGTACATGCTGTAGGAGGCCTTGGGATGTCTCAACTTTGAGATCATCTTGGGGCGTCCTCCCGAAGTGAAAGGTGCTTTACAAATATAATTTTGTTCTTTAAGCTTTTATGTGGTCTTTATGCTCAAGGTTGGCAGCTAACCATGACTGTGCTCTTGAGTTACACAATCTTCTGTCCTGTGAATTGCACTATGGCTCCCAGCCCTTTGGCCATATTTAATCAGCTGGGAGCAGCCCTGATGTTACTGAGCTGAGAGTGAGACAGAGACTGTGGCTGGGGGCTGTGGCAGTGGCAGGCTGCCCCACCACTGGTAATTAATTACATTACCGTTTCAGGAAATGCAGAGACCAGGGAGAAGGAGGCCGTCAGCCCCAAACTAAATCAAGATGTCAGACAGGAATGTAATGTCAGAGTTCATGCTCGGAGGCCAGTGAGAGCAGTGAAGAGCTCCCCCCACTCCCCCCAGGGTGGCAGATACATAGGCCAGTGAGGAGTACAGGGACAAGTTGTGGGATATAATGAGTTATGGAGAGGCTGAGAGTAAGAGCCAAGCGCATGTCTACCATCCAAGTCACCAGTGACTATACTCCGGGGGGGGGGGGGGTGTGGGGGTGGGAGGGGGAGTAAGTGGGGTCTCCTTGGTGCTGAATTGGCTCCTAGGTGACATGTTTGGCAATGCAATGTCGGGATCGAGCCAGCCAGCCCTCTATAGCGTTCTCTAGCCCAGTTCCACAGCGTTCCAGGGCTCTCACTACTGATCACAGCATAGCCCAGTCTAATTCATTGTCAGGACCTGGAAGGGCAGATCAGTCACTGGTGTCAATGAATATTCCCACTCAGCTCCTATTAACCCTATCAACAACAACAACAGAATTACACTTGTACAGCACCTTTCACATCAGGAGGACAACCCAAGGCATTTCAGACCCGAGCTGGGGTTGGGATCAGAGAGGGCGGAGAGAAAGGAGGGGATTTGGGGTGACCAATGGGACCGTCGAAGAGGAGTGTCTTGAGTTGGAACTTGAAGGAGGCCAGGCAGGGGGCGTGGTGGAGGGACTGCGGGATAGAGTTCAAGAGGTTGGGGGCAGAGTGGCTGAAGGCTCGCCTGACAATGGTGGGGTAGGTGGGTTGGGGGACATGGAGCAGGCCAGAGCCTGCTGAGCAGAGGGTTAGAACATAGGAATTAGGAGCAGGAGTAGGCCATTTGGCCCTTCGAGCCTGCTCCACAGATAGGTTGGTAGTGGGTTAGGAGGTCACAGATGTAGAGTGGGACGAGGTTGTGGAGGGCTTTGAAGGTAAAGATCAGGATCTTGAATCCTCTGGGAGATGGGAAGTCGGATGAGAATGGGGGAGATGGGGCTACAGAGCTTAAAGCAGTAGAGGACAAGGGCTGCAGAGTTCTGGATTAACGGTAGCCTATGGAGGAAGGAATTGGGAAGGCTGATAAAGAGTAATTGAGTCTGGATGTGTTGAAGGCATGAATAAGAGTTTCAGCAGTCTGAGTGGTAAGGTAGTGGCGGAGTAGGGCAATGTTGTGGAGATGAGGGAAGGTAGAGCAGGTCACGGTGAGGAGGAAAGAAAGTTGAGGATCGAACAAGTCACAAGTCATCTAAGTTCCTGACTGGCTTGCTGAGGTGGAGTTTGATGCTGCCAGTGCAAGCCAAAGCCAAAACAAGGCATTGGGTGGACCTAGCTGGACAAGCAGTAGGAAAGCTCGCCAGAATCTCAATGGCAAGCTATGTGGTTTTGCTGGTTAGACTCCAGCAGTTACCCCAGCACACAATCTGGGGACCCCTTGGCTCTTAGACCCTCAACCTGGGTCTAATACTTTCCAGCTTTCCAGATATAGGTAGACGGGAGCATGCCCCGAGGGAGAGTGCACATTCCTTTCCAACTACTGTATCTGGAATTTCCATGTGTAGGTGGGATGCATGGAATTCTCAGTTTGGTTTGTGTAATCAATAACATTAACTTGTATCTATTAGGGTCCATATCGGTTATCTCCGATACACTTCTCATATTGATACGCCGATACAGACATCCCAAAATATCGAGATATCGGGAAAATCGATATATCGGAAACAATCGGGATGCGCGTGCACTGAACTACAAGACCCAGAATGCTCATCTCTATACACAATGCACAGACCGAGGTGCAAAGCCGCCATATTGTATTCATAGTCCTCGAATACAATATACAGGTATGCAAGGGGTGAGGGGAGAGAGACGGTGGGGGGTGAAGGGGGGGGAGGGAGAGAGAGACGGAGGCGGCACGGGGGGGGAGAGAGAGATGGCGGGGGGGTGGGTGGGGGGGAGAGAGAGACGGTGGGTGAGGGGGAGAGAGAGACGGTGGGTGGGGGGAGAGAGAGACGGTGGGGGGGTGCTGGGGGGTGGAGGGAGAGACGGTGGGGGGGTGGGTGGGGCGGGAGAGAGAGACGGCGGAGGGGGGGAGAGAGATGGCAGAGTGGGTGGGGGCGAGAGAGATGGCACGGGGGGGGTAGAAACAGGGGGATGTGATAATATACAGACAGACAGACAGACAGACAGACAGACAGACAGACAGACAGACAGACAGACAGACAGACAGACAGACAGACAGACAGACAGACAGACAGACAGAAAGAAAGAAAGAAAGAAAGAAAGAAAGAAAGAAAGAAAGAAAGAAAGAAAGAAAGAGAGAGAGAGAGAGAGAGAGAGAGAGAGAGAGAGAGAGAGAGAGAGATGCGGGGAGGTGTGAGAGAGGAGAGAGACACAGAGACACAGACAGAAAAACACAGATGGAGAGAGTGAGTGTGAGAGACACAGAGAGAGAGAGGTATTTACCTCCTGAGGAGATAGGCCTCAAATGCGCACGCACCTCCGAATGCACGCGCACCTCGCGAAGCGCGCGCATGCACAGTATGAAACCCCCGAAAATATCGATATGTCGGTATATCTCGACATGGGCCCGTCGATATATCTAAATCGGAAAATTTCCATATCGACGGACCCTAGTATTTATATAGTACCTCACAAGGGTAGAGTGTCCCAGAGCACTTGATTGGTCGAATACAATGCCAAGGTGGGGGAGGGAGGTGACTATGGGCATGGTTGAAAAGGATGGTCTTCAGACGCGAACTGAAGGAATGGGCAAGGAGGAGGAAGAGGAAAGGTGTTCCAAAGTTTCGAGATGTAGTGGCTGATAGTGCAGACACCATTGATGGAACACGGATGCTCTTAAGCATGGTGATGGATTTCTGCATGTGTCAGACGTCCTTGTTGTATGTGTGACACCCATAGATATCTCAGCTTGGCACCATCTGTCACACTCATGGCTCAGTGGGGAATGAAATAATGATTATTATATTAATATTTATTATGTATAGAGTATCAGGTAAACCCCACATTGGGACCTGGAGCTGACAATCCAGACCAACACTCTGTTGGAGGCTGTCCTTCAGTTGAGATGTTAAACTGAGTTTCTCCCGGTGCCTTGGCCTACAAACCCGCAGATAAATTGGTTATTCACTTCTTGAGAGTTTTGGGGACATTACTGTGAGCATACCTGGTGCCATGTTTGTCTACAACATACACAGTCACTGGGTCACAGTGAAGTGGCTGTATAATTGTAGGCAAAACATGGCAGCCAATTGCACACAGCAGTGTCCCACAAACAGTCGTGGATTGAAAATTTTTATTATTGTGGATTTTTTGGATGGCTTATTATTAGGAGTGTGTGGAGTAAGGAAACTTGCCCAAGGTTTTGCCCTGACCTGCCTGGATTCAAACACAGGTCTCATGCTAGGGCAAGTGTTCTAACCACTGAGCTACAGGAGCTCCACAATCTACAGGATGTCAAACGTAAAGATTAGGTTTATAGCACAAAGTCAGCACATCTGTGATTAGTAACTGGGTAAAGGTAACGGTTTGTGAGCTAAGATTAGGCCGCTGGTGTCCTGTAGCACTCTGGCAGGTAGGTGCTGCATTGGACCGGCTTCAGTGATGGACACAGTCACTACATAGTTTGGGCAACATTTTTAATTCTAGCATGGCTGAGAGTGGTCCTGGGTGGAGAGACACTACCCTGGGGTACAATCACACTGTGTGAGTGGGTTTGTTGGGGTACAGTTACACTGTGTGTTTTGGGGTGTAGTCATGGTTCACACTGTTCCTGTGAATGCTCAGGGATGTCAGATGCTGGTGATGTGAAGCAGCTGTTCTCTGGACGATGAAATCATGCTTTTCATGAATGGAATGCAGATGGCTTTTATGACCACCGTCCAACTAAAGCACAAGCAAATTACTCAACCCTGGAAGGAATTACTGACGAATGTGTGGAGAGTCCCCAAAGACAGGAAACCTTTGCAGAATGGGGTTGGCAGCCAGCCAATGGGCTGCAGAGACGAGGGTGCCAACACTGCCCAGCTCCCCGAGGCTCAGTGTAAAGGAGAGCGGAGGGGTTGGTGCGGGGGAGGGCAGTCACTGACACCTGCCCAGCTTGGTGAGAAGATCACCTCCACCTGAGCCGAGCCTCCTCTGGCTCCTCTGGTCCAGTCATCATGTTCACCACATTACTCCATCAGCCACTTGAACCTCTGTCCAATCATTTCTTGCTCCTGACATTCCCTTCTCTCTGTCTCTCACTCCATGATCTCTCTCTCTCCCCAAGGTCTAATTACTGAGATTTGACAAGGATTTGTGTAGGCGGATGTTGCCTGGATAAGGATGATTCATGGAGTCCTGTAGCTCAATGGTTAGAGCACTCAACAATGACAACAACAACAAAATTACTTTTATAGAGCACCTTTCAAGGCGGGAGGACGTCCATTACAAGCGAGAGACCTGGGTTCAATTCCAGGCAGAGCAAAACCATGGGCAAGTTTCTTTACTCCACAGACCTAATAATAATATCTAACAAAAAATAATCAATTGGTCATTTCAATCCATGACTGTTTGTTGGGACGCTGCTGTGCGCAATTGGCTGCCACATTTCGCTCAGATGTACACAGTCAATTAACCTTGCAGTATATTCTGTGAAACGCTTTGAGATGTTTCAAAACCTGAAAAGCATTACAAAATGCAATTATTAGTATAAATATTATTCCACGGCTGTTGCTCTTCTTGTGTCACTATCTGGCTTCACAAAAATTGAGAATACGATTGGTGTCCAACACCCTGCTTGTTGGCCTTTCCAACTCCTCTCCCCATAAGCTGCAGATCATACAGAACTCTCCAGGCCATGTCCTCTCCCTCACCGAGCTCCGTGACCCCATCTCCCCCATTCTCACTTGACTCCATTGGCTCTGCATCACCCAAGGGATTCAATTCAAGAACAAAAATGTAAAATACTGTACAGGCAGACCCCGCTTAACGAAGGGGTTAGGGACTTCAAAACTACTCGTAAAGCAGGAATTTCATTAAGCGAGTGGGAGGTCCCTACTGTGTTTCCATATGTGAAAAAAATCAGTTTTGTTCCCAGCGGTGCCTAGCGCTAACATTTACGGTGTACCATCGAAGGCATAAGTGGGTAGAACTCTATTGAAGGCTGCAATACTTTAATTACAAAATGAAAAGATGAAAGATGAAAGAATACAAGATAAAAATGTTTGTTTTGTTTACCTGAACAGCATTTTAGTTAGTAAATTTTTAACACAATACAGTAATGAAACAAAAGTTCCCGTAATAAGATGAGGTGAGGAGTAGGGAGGAGGTCTTCATTTTAATTGTTGCTGGAGGAGGAGGGGGAGGAAGAGGCTGGAGAATCGGGAGAATCTGATGAGAAAGCAATAGATTCTGTATAGTCAGCGGACGTACTTGGTACTGGTTCTCTGGACGATGTTGGCTTAAAGAAACTGTCGATAGAAGACTGTCAACAGTTTTTCTTCTTTTCTTCATACAATTCTTGGTAGCAATGAATAGTTTGCTCAATGCCACGGGCAATCTTAATGCAAGGATCCATTTCAGGATTGTTGTCTTTGCAAATATCAATTGCTTCGTCTATTTTCGAAAGAAAAGCTTTCAAAATGTTCAAACTAAGAATCTCAGGCTCCTCACATAACTCATCAACCTCAGCTGTCTGTTCCTTTGTTAAATCCTGAATTTCTTCAGTTGTAAGCTTTCCAGGGGCCGATTTCTCATTGATGGAGATGTAGGTCTTCTCAGGTAACTTCCAATTAATCCCTGTTTCATCCAAGTTGAAAATTTGTTGCGGTGTACAACCTCCCTCATTGATAATTTTTCTAAGTTCATCTGGATAATGTTTGACAGCAGCACCAGCAGCTTCCCCACACATCTTGATAAATGTACCTTGTGTCGCTTTCGAAAACGATCAAAACTCTGCTAAGTAAAAAAAGTCTCCGCTGGCTTTTTCTGAGTAGCGTCATGTGGTTGCCTAGCATCCTGCCGCTTAAGCTCCTCCCAAACTGTACGGGCCTTCTCTACTCTACTAGCGGAGAAGGGGCAATGGCGTTCGTTCTGGTGTTCGATCCATCTTCATTTCCAACGTGATGGACTTCCTATTCTTCGAGGGGTTGGCGATGTTGCTAATGGGTGTTTAGGTGGCATACTGAAGTAAGTGTATGTTGCTTCATCGACTGAGACCGAGCGAGTGTTGCGGGGGCGGCCGGGAGACGAGAAGCGCACGAGATTTAAACTTTCGCTATAGTGAACGCAGCCTTCGCTAAGCGCATAGGAGGTACAAATACAAACCCTCGTTATAGTGAAGTTTCGGTAACCGGGCGTTCGGTAAGCGGGGTCTACCTGTACTGCAGATTTGGGAAATCTGAAACACAAACAGAAATGGCTGGGAACATTCAGCAGTTCAGGCAGCATCTATGGAGAAAGGAAAAGTGAATGTTTCAACCCTTCATCAGAACTTTTTTCCATAGATTCAATTCAAGATCATGGTCCTCACCTTTAAAGTCCTCCATGGTCTTGCCCCACCCTACCTCTGCAACCTCCTAACCCCCTATCAACCTGCCTGCTCACCGGGCTCCTGCCTGCTCCATGTCCCTCAACCCACCCACCCCACGATAGGTGGGCAAGTCTTCAGCCACTTTGCCCCCAACCTCTAAATTTCCATCCCCCAATCCCTCCACCAATCTCCTTTAAGTACTGCCTCAACACCCTCCTCGTCAACGGTTCCATCGGTCACCCCAACCACCTCCATTCCCTCCAACCTTGCCGATCCCAACTCGGGTTTGAAACGTTGACAGTCCAGCACCTTGTGACATCCTCCTGACCTCCTCCTGACGTATATATTATACAAGTGTAATTTTGTTGTTGTTGTTGTTGTTGTTGTTGCAGCCGATACCTTGACATCTTCACGATTAACAAAAAGACTCACCCGGAACCTCATGCAGAATCAGCCATGATACAAG
Source organism: Hydrolagus colliei (assembly GCA_035084275.1). NCBI lineage: Eukaryota > Metazoa > Chordata > Chondrichthyes > Chimaeriformes > Chimaeridae > Hydrolagus > Hydrolagus colliei. The sequence continues at coordinate 8,479,205 of CM068766.1, read as the reverse complement.
CCACTACACTTTACAGTAGAATAATAATAATAATCCTTGCATTTCACATAGCACCTTATAAAGTCATCTAGACATCTCAAAGTACGTCACACAATATACAATAATAAGAAACAAGTCAACCAATTGCACACAGCAGTGTCCCACAAACAGTGTCCCACAAACTGTTGTGGATTGAAAGGAACAATTTTTTGGGAGAAGGGATTATTAGCCCCGGAAAAGTCATTCACTAATCAACTAACAACTGGTTCCTTATATGTATATCCTGTGAAGTGCTTTGAGATGTCTCAAATGCAAGGATTATTACTGTTATTATTATTATGATTCCAATTCCTTTGTCACCCATTCCACACATCCTCACAGCTCCTGTCCAACAATAAAGTCAACTCTCTCTGTAGGACCCAGCAAGAGATAAGGCTCATTGGCAACGACATGAGCCAAGCACTGAGCACCAGAGAGAAGTCACCAAAGCCAGGCTCTAGGTATGAGCTCAGCCCTGAGCCATGTCAGGGCTGAGCAGGGAAGCCTTGCCGGCTGCACATTTTTGAAGACTAAGGTGGCTAGATGTGGTCTGGTCCGGGAATCAAGTGAAAGGCAGGTAATTTGAGTTGAAATACATATTAGTCATGATCTAATAGAAGGGCGGAACAGGCTTGAGGCTCTGAATGGCCTACTCCTGTTCCTATGTTCCTCTCTGGGAGGCTGGTTTCAGATTACCACTATTTTTGGGTTAAAATGTCTCTAAAATGTCTGGAATTGTATCAGAATGTGTCGGGTTTATTGGCTGTTGTACATTCCTGGTTGTGCAGACTAACAAAAGGCTCCTGTCTGTTTGCTCAGATGTTAGTGATTTGGGTTGTGTTCAGCTGCAGACTAATGAAACGTTAACATGCAGGATGGGTGTGTGTAGCCAGACCCAATGCTGGTCACAGACCTTATTAAACACTCGGCAGTGAGGAACTCAACCCAGACGGGAGTTGTGTGTGAGGACTGGCCCTGCAGCTTGTTAAACCAGAAGAAATCTGTTACTAATTTCAACAAAATACCTTGAACTTTAACCCTCAGATTGTCCAATTATTTAGTGCCTGGGACGCAGGGTGTTGGTGCGATAAACAAAAGGCAAAACTGCAGATACTGAAAATCTGAGATAAAATCAGAAGGTCACTGGAAACACTCAGTGCATCAGACAGCATCTATGGAGAGAGGAAAGTGAGTTTATGGAGTGCCTTTCACGTTGGGAGGTTGTCCCAGCGCCTTGGGACATCCTCCTGATGTGAAAGACGCTCTATAACTGTACTTTTTTTGTTGTTGTTGCAATGTTTCAGGTCAATAAGCAGATTATCAACCTGAAACATTAATTTAATGACCTCTCTCCATAGATGCTGCCTGACCTGCTGGGTTTTCCCAGTGACTTCTCACACCCTGACCCTCACACCCTGACCCTCACACCCTGACCCTCACACCCTGACCCTCACCCTGACCCTCACACCCTGACCTTCACACCCTGACCTTCACACACAATAAGCACCTTAACATGTCTTCTCCAGCTGATTTTCAAATTCTATCCCTCCCTTCATCATTCTCACATTCCCCTACTCTCACACTCAGTGGTTACATAAGAACATAAGAATTAGGAGCAGGAGTAGGCCATTCTGCCCCTCGAGCCTGTCCCACTATTCGATAAGATCATGGCTGATCTTCTGACCTAACTCTAATTAATTGCCGTATCCCCATATCCCCTAATTCCTCTATTTAAAAAAAAATCTATCAGTCTCAGCCTTGAAAATGTTCAGGGACTGAGCATCTACAGCCTTCTGGGGGAGTGAATTCCATAAATTCACTACTCTCTGAGTGAAGAAATGTTTCCTCAACTCTGTTCTAAAAGGCTGACCCTTAATTTTAAGATTATGACCCCTGGTTATAGATTCTCCTACCAGGGGAAACAGTCCCTTTACCTACTGTCTACTTTATCCAGCCCTTTGAGAATATTATATGTTTCAATAAGATCTCCCCTAATTCTTCTGTACTCTAGAGAATACAGCCCTTGTTTATTCAACCTATCCTCTCATCCCAGGAACTAACCTAGTGAATCTACCCTGCACCCCATCTAAGGCAAGTATATCCTTTTTTAAATAAGGAGACCAAAACTGTACACAATACTCTAGGTGCGGTCTCACCAGAGCCCTATACAGTTGCACCAAGACTTCCCTACTCTTATACTCTAAGCCTTTTGAAATGAACGCTAGCATGCCGTTCGCCTTCTTAGTTGCTTGCTGCACCTGCAAACTAACTTTTTGAGACTGGTGTACAAGGTCACCCAAATCCCTTTGTACATTAACACTATCTAACCTCTCCCTGTCTAGAAAATAATTTGTTTTTTTATTTTTGCTACCTAGGTGAATAATTTCACACTTCCCCACATTGAATTCCATCTGCCACCTACTTGCCCACTCCCCTAGCCTATCTATATTCCGTTGCAATCTTTTTGCATCAACCTCAGAGCTCACTCTGCTACCTAGTTTAGTGTCATCCATGAATTTAGACACGTTACATTCAATGTCCTCGTCTAGATCATTGATGTAAATAGTAAATAGCTGAGGCCCAAGCACTGATCCTTGTGGCACTCCACTAGTTACATCCTGCCAATTCGAGAATGACCCGTGTATCCCTACTCTACCCGTTAGCCACTCTTCTATCCATGCTAATTTGTTCCCGTTAATCCCGTGGTTAGCGACATCCTTCCTGTTTTGATATTATATTTCTGGAAGGAAAACACAAAATATTGCTTATGCAGCCCACGGATGTTTCTCAGAAAGGAAATCAAACCTGTGGCAGCCTCGGTTCCTCTCACTCCAGCCTAAACAATAAACAATGACCATTTGGTCTCTGCCAGAGACAGAAAGATGGCAATCAACATAGTAATGACAGATGCTTAGATCATTTGACAGTATGTTAGAGTTAGGGAAAATTTGACAGACTGGATGCTTTTGGTCCAAAACTCCAGCTAGTCTCATCGACCATTGTGTCTCATCAAATATCAAATTATTTCAGAATCTTGGAAATTATTAAATTCGGTCTGGATTTGGACACTGCTCTTTATCGAAAGATCGGCTGAGAAACGGCTTCTGAATGAAAGATCTGTGAGGAACGGTTTCCAAATTAAGACTGAATTGATTTTTTCTCATATTTGCGCCATCATGAAGACAGACTGGACAACAGGCTGAGGCCAGAGGGGTTTTGAGGCTGCTTGAGGTGTTGTTTGTACATAACATGTGTTTCAGGTCCTACATCAGAGCGGGCGCCAAAGCACGCCAACTACATGGCTCCTGGGTCATTTATGATATCACTTCCTGCCCCCGCCACAAGCCACAGTGTAAGTGACTCTTGTTTTACAGCCCGTGGACGCCCAGTGTTTGTGTGTGAACAACTCGCTGTATAAATGTCAGCTGTTGTTGTTGCTTTAACCTAATTTGACGTGTTATTCCAAATTCTGGCCTGGTTTCCCTCTTGTTTATATGAATGTATTTCCCCACAATCTCCATCAGTTTCTCTCTCGGGTGCCGTCTGTCTGTCTACCTGCCTGCCTGTCTGTCTGCTTCTTGTTGTCGCTCCCCTCCCTCTGGCTGACAGACACCAACTCACAATCCACCTCCCATCTCCCTCACAGCCTCTACCCCACCCTACCCACACCTCACACCCACTACTGCCCCCCCAAACCTCACACCCACAGCCTAGAGGCTGTGACCCAGCCCCACCTCACACACACACTTCCCCCACCACACCTCACACCCACACCATCCACACCTCACACCCACAGCCTCTACCCCCCACCCACTCCCACACCCCTCACACCCCCCGCCTCACACCCCTCACACCCCCTGCCTCACACCCACATCTCCCACACCTTACCCCCACAGCCTCTATCCCACCCCCTCCCCACACCTCACACCCACAGCCTCTACCCCCCATCCCCACCCCACACCACACCCCCCCCATCCCACACCCACATCTCCCACACCTCACACCCACAGCCTCTCCCCACCCACACCTCACACCCACACACCCCACACATCACACCCACAGCCACACCTCACACCCCCCCTCCCCCCCGCACACCTCACATCCACAGCCTCCACATCTCATCCCACCCCCCCACCATACCCACATCCCCCACACTCCACCACCCCTCACCCCACACTCATACACACCCCCCACCCCCCAGCTGTCAGTGACCCTCAGACCTTCATTGAAGATTTGCTCAGAAACATGTCAACCACGTACAGAGATACATAAATGTGAATTAATATTCCTGGATTGTAGAACATTCTCGGGTCATCCTTGTTTATTGATCGCCCACACTTTACAGGATATCCTATGGAGCCTTTTGGGACATCCTCCTGACATCCAAGGTGCTGTAGAATTGTATTGTTTGATGTTGTCTCTAAGATGTGATGAAGCGCTGTATGAAATGCAAGGATTGCTATTCCCTTTGCAGTCTGCAATGTCGCTGGGATCATTAAGCAGGTCAAGCAGCATCTATGGAGAGAGGAAAGTGAGTTAACATTAACTTAGTTGCCTCTCACAATAGACTCTGCCTGACCTGCTGAATGTTCCCAGCTGGTATATTTCAGATTTCCGACATCTGTTGTATTTTACAGGTTGATTGTCAAAGTGCAGCATTCCACAATGACAATAACTGCTGGGAATGTTCATCACACTAATGCTCACAGATTGGCAGATTTTCAGCCTGTTGGGGAAGGTGGGGGAGGAGGACAAAGAATCTCAATCTTTGCTGTAAGTCATTAAATGGGTTTAGACAAGTCAGTCTTTCTCAGCTAGCGCAGAGGACCGCACACCTCACAGACATGTCACACAGACAGCCACCATCATGTGTGTGTGTGTGTGTGTCGTGTAATGTACAGGAGAGAAAGGGACCGCTCATAGCCCACCGACCCCACTCCCCCTCCGTCCAGTGAGCATCGCCACTTCTCACCCACTGGCTGGTGGGCTTTCAGGCTACCTGCCCACAATCTCCACAATTCCATCCCTGTGTCTCTCAAATAACTCCCTCCCTCACCTTATTCAAGTCAAGACCCAGTTTTTGATGGCACTTTTGGTCACTCCCCCACCCACCGCTGGGTGCCAGCCCTGCGGTGTGAGTGAGGGCCCTGGGATGACCTCTGTGTATATGTGATGTGTAATGGCTGCTGTCAGAGGGGGATTTCCCATTCACCTACATGTTCCCAGGTCCTTCATTACATTTCTCTCCCTCTCTCTCATTGGCTCCACCCTATTTGGCTGCTGTCCCCCCCAGCCCCACTCCTTTATATAAACCACATGTTCCTGTGAAAGCGGCTCACATCTTGTTTGTATTCAGACCTTTGGGAAATCAGACTATTCCAGGATTGCTTGTGGGATTGTAAACCAGGAACAAGCTCCGCATGAGCTGGTCTTAATAGCCAATGCGGTTTGGGCTGAAACAAAGGGACTTTACGAGTGTAGTGCCCCTCCACCCACCCACCAACAGCACCCCTCCCCCACCACCACATGTCCTCCGCCCCTTCTCCCAGCCTTCCCCCATCCCATCCCCCACAAGCTGGAAGGTGATGGAATCAGCTCTGAGCCAACACAACCTTACTAATAATTTTATGAGTAAGAAACTATTTTTATACTGGGAATGTATTTTGTACTGAGCTGGCAACGTTTCCAAAGTCTTTCAAGCAATTTTCTGTATCTACATTCAAAGGAATGTAAAACACAAACAGTCAACAACAACATTTATACAGCGCCCCTCACGCAGAGGCAAACACAGACACACACAACAACAACTGGCGCTTATACAGTGCCCTCCACGCTGGACAGCATCTCAGAGCGCTTCGGTGTCGGAGCCTGACTCCGAGCCAGGACAGGTGTGGAGGTGACCGTAAGCACGGTCAAAAAGGAAGGTTTTCAGGCAGGACTTGAAAAAGGGGAGAGAAGGGGTAAGGAGGTGGGATTGAGGGATAGTGTTCCAGAGTTTGGGGTGTTGTGGTTCAAAGCGCAACCTCCGATGGTAGGGTGCAAGGGATGAGCAGGAGGCTGGTGCCAGTCTAGCGGAGTTGTCAGGTAGTGGATTGGGGAGTGAGGAGGTTGGAGAGGTAGGGAGGTGCCAGGGAACTAAAGGACTTGAACTAAAGGACATGTGAGGATCTTGAAGTTGATCCGTTCGGTGATGGGGAGCCAGTGGAGCCTGGGCCGGAACTGGTGAGATGTGGGTACGGAGTTTGGGTGGTTGGGGAGGCTGAGTTGTTGAGGTGCTGTCCTTCGGATGAAGTAGTTCAGGTGGATGTTAAAATTCTGTGGCACTATTGGGAAAGTGAAGGGAGTTTCTCTCACCAGTATCCCGGCCAACAATCCCTCAGTAAATTGGTCACTCTATGGCAATTTGTGGGATGTTGCTGTGTGCAAATTGCCTGATGCGTTTGCCCACAGCCTGTGAAATGTTTTGAGACAATTTGTCAGTTGAGGCGCTACAGTGAAAATTATTAAATGTGAGTAAAATCGGTCACTCAATCTGTGACTGTTTGTGGAACACTGCTGTGCACAATCAGTTGTCACATTTCACCCACAAAATAGTCACTTTACAGTATATTCTCTGAAACACATTGAGACGTCTCAAAGATTTGATAAGGTGCTGCGTCAAATGCAAGGATCATTATTGTTATTACATTCAGTGGTAACTGCACTGGTTAATCCATTAGTGAATCTCTCAGTAGATTTTCAACAACAACAAACAACAAAATGGCAGTTATATAGTAGCGCCTTTCATGTCAGGAGGACGTCCCAAGGCGCGGGACAGTCAATGCTTCAGACCTGAGCTGAGGACGGGGTGGGGGGAGGGCGCTTAGGTAAAGGGGGAGATTAGTAGTTGCTGATGGGTCCATTGAAGAGGAGAGTCTTGAGGTGAGACTTGAAGGAGGCCAATGAGGGTGCGAGGCTGAGGGACTGTGGGATGGAGTTCCAGAGGTTGGGGGCAGAGTGGCTGAAGGCTCGCCCGCCAATGGTGGGGAAAGTGAGTCAGGGGACATGGAGCAGCCAGAGCCTGCTGAGCAGAGAGAGCGCGGGCAGGTTGGTAAAGGGATAGGATGTCACGGATGTAGGGTGGGGGCGAGGTTGTGGAGGACTTTAAATGCGAGGACCAGGATTTTGAATTGGATCCTCTGGATGATGGGAAGTCAATGGAGTCGGGTGAGGATGGGGGAGACGAGGTCATGGAGATTGAAACGGTAGAGGACCTGGGCCACAGAGTTCTGGATTATCTGCAGCCTGTGGAGGGAGGAATTGGGAAGGCCGACAAGCAGAGCGAGCCTAATTGAGCCGGGATGTAATGAAGGCGTGAATGGGGGTTTCAGCGGCCGTGGGGGTAAGGTGGTGGCAGAGTCGGGCAATGTTGTGGAGTGTAAAATGGTCATTATTGTTTCCCTGCTCACACTCAGTGTCCTGGCAGCGAGTGAAGCCAATACACCAGTCTTTCTATTTCATCTGTGAAGCCATGACAGGAGGGGAAGGGAGTAAGGAAGGGAGTTCCAGAGCCTCAGGGTGTAGTGGCTGAACGCCCGGCCGCCGATGGTAGAGCAGAGGATACAGGGACATGGAGGAGGCCAGACCCGGTGGAGCAAAGGCAGCGGGTGCTGAGTTGGGGGGAGAGGAGATCAGAGAGGTAGGGGGGTACAGAGGAGTGGAGGGATTTGACAACAAGAGTGAGGATCTTGAAATCGATCCTCTCCGAGACAGGGAGCTAGTTCAGTCTGGCCAGGACAGGGGTAATCGGGGAGCAGAGTTTGGTGCGAGTGAGAATGCGGGCCGCGGAATTTTTAATAACCTGGATTTTATGAATGGTGGCAGAGGGGAGAGCAGTGAGGAGGGCATTACAATAGTCCAGCCGAGAAGTGACAAAGGCATGGACCAGAGTTTCAGCAGCTTTTAGGGTGAGATATTGGCGGAGACAGGTGATGTATTGGACACACATAGACATGTACACAGACTGAAACACAGACACAAACTGACAGACCGACATATAATCAGACATATACAGGCACATACAGACACACACTGTCAGATAGAAATACGTCTGACAGACATATAGTCAGATTTGCACACATACACAAACACAGACAGACAGACAGACAGACAGACAGACAGAGACACATAGTGACAGACAGACATACAGTCAGACAAGCAGACAGCCAGACACACACACACACACACACACACATGCAGACAGACAACCTCCTACAACCATGATGTAGCGCTCTGAGACGCCGTCTGGTGTGGAGGGCACTATATAAATCCGAGTTGTTGTTGAGTAATACAGTATTGGAGGAAAAGGGTTAGGAAAATGTGAGCTGATTCTGAAGAAAAGCTGAATAATCCTTTCATTTGTGAAATTGAATTCAACAACATTGTAACATTTACATTGTAAACCCCCCTGTAACAGTATGTGCTGAGTAATCAGAGAGGGCAGTGGGCAGCCCTCACTAACACACCGACCTCCCACAAACCTCCTCACTGACCCACAGCGGGAGGTACAACTCACAGCACTGCACCTCACCACAGCTCTCTCTCTCTCTCTCTCTCCACTCCACACTCTGAGTTGACAATTATTTTACTAGGGAATTGTTCTGCTAACAGTGAAGAGGCATTCAGAGCCTGTGTGTCAGCGTGAACACCTCGTCCCCCAGCACTGGGGAGGATCCCAGCGCAGCCCACTCCACTCTCCGGTCGCCAACTAGTCAGTAACTGTGTATTATGTCTCTGTGTATATCTGTGTATGAACTGTTGCTATGTGTATAACTGTAGATGTGTGTGAATATATCTACATATGGTATTTGTGTGTGTGCATGTGTGCCAGCATATATATATATATGTATGTGTATGTCTGTGTGTGTATGTTTGTATGTGTGCATGTATGCATCTGTGTATGTGTGTGTATTGCTGGTATGTGTGTAAAGTGTGCGGTATTCACACACTTGCTTGGGAGCCAGGCCAGGGCTTCAGGAGTTGATGGAATTTTATGTATAAAACAGAGGTGAGTATCCGCTGCTCGGGCGGCCGCAGAAACAGTGACAGGGACATCACCATCACCATCATCATCATCATAATAAATAATAATAATTAAAATCCTGGCATTTGATACGGAGCTTTCCTCATCTTCCGGACGTCTCAAAGCGCTTCATAGAATATACTGTAAAGTGAATTGATACTGTATAATTTGTGGGTTAAAAACCCGGCAGTCAATGTCATTATTGCCAAATCATTATTGTGATTAGTATTGTTATTGAGGGATTATTATCCCTGGAAAAGCGATCCACCAAACAACTAACAGGGAGACCTCTCAGCTACACACGTCTGTTCTGGTTTAATGTTAAAAAAAAGTACTGCAGAGGATGGAAATCTGAAATAAAAGCAGAAATGACTGGGGACACTCAGAAGGTCAGGCAGCATCTATAGAGAGAAGGAAATCAGATCATATTTCAGATTGATGACATGGTCATTGAGCAGGGGTGGGGGATAGGGGTGAATGGGGCACAGGGAGAGAGGGGTGGATGAGAGAGGGTTAGGGGGAAGAGGGGAGAGAGAGAAAGTGGAAAAAGTGGGTTGGGGAGAGAGCGAGAGAGGTGCAAAGATAGGAAATAGTCCGTTCCTGAGCAATTTTGGTGAAAGCTTGTCAATCCAAATCATGTTCACACCTTTTATGACCATTCCACAACAATAATATAACCCAGCACTTGATACAGCGCCTTATCACGTCATTGAGCTGTCTCAAAGCGCTTCACAGGATATCACTGCAAACCGGAGTGACTGTGTATTTTGTGGTGAGATGCAGCAACCAATGGCACACAGCAGCGTCCCACAAACAGTGGGGGGTGAGCCGCTGGGGTTGTGTGGGGGAGTGTTGGCCGGGACATTGGGAAAGAGAAGCTGTTTGTGAATACAAATGTGAAAAGCACATTTTGTTGCTGTTTATTTTAATTTTATAAGGGAGCAGGGGA